>ML818291.1:121511-147136 GCA_009831015.1 Picea engelmannii | reverse complement strand
CAAAGTACTATGGCCCTTATAAGGTGTTGCAAAATATTGGTACTATGGCATACAAATTGGAGTTGCCTACATCTTCACGAGTACACCTAGTTTTCCATGTTTCATGCTTAAAGAAGGTTATAGGTGACAAGATCCTAGTTCAAACTATATTGCCAGAACTTGACAAGGAAGGAAAAATCATATTGGAGCCTGAATCCATCATTGACACAATAATTCGCCAGCTGAGGAATAGATCCATTTCAGAGTATCTCATTAAAAGGAGGAAACTATCGGCTGAAGATTTCACTTGGGAAGATGATTCTTTTATACAGAAGCATCCAGAGTTACTCAAGTGTTGTGGACAAAACTTGTCTTAAGGGGAGGGGCATGTTAAGCCCTAATATTGGCTCATTACCCCTTAATTGAGGCATATTACATTAGTAATGTTATTTTATTTATGTCGGCTTTATTCCATTAGTTGTAATTATACCTCCTAGTCTCCTATATATACCAAGGAGACATTTTCATTTGGAATCATCTTTTACTTGAACATTTATGTGGGGTAAAAGGAGGTTGCCAGCTCGAAGAGGCTTATTATCTGAAATTATCTCTTTTTCAAGGCGTTGAGTACTTATTCTGAGGTTTTTCTATGCTATATTGATATTTGGTTCTTAACATACACAAAGACAGGAAACCTTTAGAAGAACAGAGAAAAGAACACATAAAGAAGACATCCCTACACCTCAAAGAAAATTCAGAAGAGAGACACCTTCAAGTTCGACACCAAAGAAAAGGTATGAAAATGTTTTTCATGGTCACTGCTTCTCATGTATTGAATATGGTCACAAAGCTTTGGATTGCAGACATTATGCAAGGAAATATGTTGGAAGGTTCCATAACACCCTAAGATGTTGGAGATGTAATCAAGTGGGACAAATTGCTACTCATTGTCACACCATTAGATATTACAGGTGCAGTGGGTTTGGCCACAAAGCTCAGGATTGTTGGAATTCAAGGAGATAGTCAATGTGAGTGCTTCATATAGCATGGAAAAAAGAAAAATTGTAACTTGGAAAGAAGACAATGTTGAAAGGATGGAAGCTCATAGTGCAAGTTCAGAGAAATCAGGACACTCTCAGAAGTGGATGAAGAACACTGAACATTGAGACATGAATGAAGGAATAAAGAATCAAGAAAGCTTCACTCTTTTTGAAGCATACGCGGGATCCTATGGTAGAATTCACGTACATATGCGAGGTGACCTATATAAAGGTTACATACATATGCAAGTTTTCTATGTAACAGGCTGCGTACCAGTGGAAAAATCCTCAAGAAGAGGAGTGTGCAGATGAGTTGCAACATGTTTTGATGGTATAACTCTGTTTTGCAGGGTCTGACATGGTTTTTTGCAGGTTTTCATGATTATATGTATTCATGTGTGTTTGATGTATGTTTGGTGATGACATATGGTTGAGTGTTTAATCTTATCTATCTTGGATGCATGGTACAAAATTTAGTATGTGGAGTGATGCATTCCTAATAAGGTATACTATTGATTATGTTCTCAATGATGTTATGTAACCTTGTCTATGAGATATATCATGATGATGTGATGCTAGCTAGAGATATATCATTGATATATTGAGTAACACTCTTAGTACATGTTTAGAGGTACTATTGGTTACTTAGTACTTGTTGTAGTGAATTGTTTTTCAGGAAGATATGTCATGGTACATGGATGGTACATATGCGAGCTCCATTGATATATCTTATGATGTATTATTAGAGGCATATTTGTTGGATGTCTTGGTGCATGAATTTGGAATGTGGTTGAGCTACATATTGGGACATGTAGTTGATGATTTCATGAGGTGGTGATGTTATACATCATTGATGATTCATAGCTTGATATACAGATGATGCATGATTGGTGAAAACTTGGTTGTTTGTTAGAGGCACTTGCTAGTAGTATCACTAACACATGGTTTATGGATAATGTGGCATATGTGTATGGATATCTTGATTTTGGTTCATCTTGTTGATTTTTGGTGCATGGTTGATGCAATTTATATGGTACAAGTGGTAACACATGTTTGGTGCATGGTTGATGCAATTATTGATGGTATATGGTGCAAGATTGATGCTTGATGGTTGAGATACATTTCTTGGCATATGGTTTGTGGTAGTTAGTTTATGATAGAGGAATAACATGAGTGATATGACACTTGTTTGAGGAACATGGTTGGCATGTTGTATGGTTGATGATGTTATCGATGATCTGGATACACATTTGGGACATTATATGGCACATGATGTACATGGTTGATGGTTTGTTCATGATTCACTATTCATTGTTGACATATCCTTTGCTTCATGGTTGATGCATGGAATAGTATGTATGATTGGCATACACTTTATGTATGGTATGGCATGGGTTTATATGGTTTATGCATGGACAGGTCCAAGGATCATCATAGGAAGAGCATGGTATTCTTGATGCATTATTGTTGAGTAGTTGATCAATGTTCTGGTAGAGAAGCAACATCTGCAACAAAAGAATAATATAGTGGTATCATATTGGTCACAATGATTACCTAGAATGTTGAAGAGAAGAAAGGGGGATATATACCCATAGGGGGAGTTATTATTTTTCCCTTGATTGGTTAAAAAGGTATGATACGAGGAGGAGAGATTCATCATATGCATGAAGCGAAACCCACATAATAGTGAAGCTAGGGGGAGAAACCTTAGGGACAATTCAGTCAGGGGGAGTAGCCCCAAAGAGATATACCCTTTACAATTGATTTCAAAGAGGGAGAGATAGTCACATTGATGTGTTGAGATGAACATTGATGAGGAGAAATGATCATTGAGGTAGCATGAGCATTTCCATGTCCAAGTGTTTCCATCAATGTTGGTGTTGTCATCAATTCCAAAGGGGGAGATTATTGTACTATGTTGTCATTGATGTCAAAGGTTTGATGTAAAGTATTGTCATAGTGATGTGCTTGTATCATTGGTGTATTGGTTGTTGGATTATGTTTTCATTGATGTAATTGATGTCAAAGGGTTGATGTCAAGTGGTGTCATAATGATGTGTTTTCATTGATGTCAAGGTTGATTTCAAGGGGAGTTGTATCATTGATGTCATGTCATGGTTGATAGGAAGTACCAAATGGATGAACTCCAAAGTGGTCCCCTTATGGCGCAATCCCTCACGGGAAGACTCTCTTGGATAAAGTTTTGAAAGTGTTCCCCTTATGGTGAAATCCCTCAGGGGAATATTCTTTGTAAAGTCCAAATGGTTAAGTGGTTGAGTAACCCTGACAATATGGTTAAGGAACCCAAGTTTGGTTGAGGAATAATGTAATAAATATGAGTGAATTTGTAAGAGAGACTATTATTTATGGATAATTCTCGTCATGACATTTTCAGTGATATTTGGAAAGTCACATAACTCCTCATGGTTATAGAGTTATGTCCATGTGTAGTTGGAGAACCCTCATGCGTGTCTAGAAGCCCCTAGAAGGTCAAAGAAGTCAAAATAATCTAGAAGATCCTAGAAGAAGTTGACTAGTCAAATTTGTTAGTCATGGATTAATTGGTTGCAACATGAAAAAAAAAAAAAAAAATATTTGCAACTAGAAGTGGAGAGTTTACTATTTGTGGAAAAGTGGTTGTAAGTGGACAACTGATTAGAAGTGGGTTAGCCCCAAAATAAGGAAGTTGGGTAAAGTTTGTTAGATGATAACCCCTAGAGGAAGCTACTTGGAGAAGTATAAATAAGAGAGGAAGGGTCTCTTGTGAGTGTGATCTTTGAGAATATTGAATATCTACTATTTGGTGAAAGGTTTATGATAGGTATTATTGATAGATCAAATCCGTGGCAGAAAAATCGCGACAGAAAAGTTACAGAAGCAATATTGTGGTAGAAACATAGCGGCATCATAATCACAGGAGGAGAATCATGGCAGCAGAACTGCAGCAACTGAATCACGACAATAGAAGAACGTCATCAGAATTGTTGTTGGCAATTCGGTAGCCACATCAGATTTGGATATTGGAATTGTTCCAATTGTTGAATGGTATGTTATAGGTCTTGATGATTCCTATAGGATTAAAGGTATGGTTTTTTCACATGGTCTTGTGTAAGGGTTTATAGTATTTGGCTTATGTATTTGTGATGTATTGCTAGAGGAATCATGTTGGTTATCTTGATGAATGTTTTGGTATATGGTTGAAGTATATGTTGGGTTCATGAATGAGACACTTAGTTGATGAGTTGGAATATACATGAGGTGTATGGTATGGTTATGTTGGTACATGATTTGTACATTCTTGGTACACTATGAGAGACACTTGTTGGTTATATTGTTGGTGGTTTCGGTAGTGTTGTTGACACATTATTTGTATACATGCCTTATCATATTGGTACATGTTGATGATGGTTGTAGGTTGATGCACATCTAAGTGATATTGTGCATATGATTGAGAGAGTTGTCTTGGTGAGTATATCTGATTTGGTTGATGAGTTTGATGTGACAGATTGTTGTGATAGGTTATTTTTGAAGGTGTGGTGGTACATTTGATAGATTATTTATGTCTACAAGCTAGGTCTTGTACTTAAGGGTTGGATTCCTCACATCTCATTTGGTGCTGAGATATGCAAGATGGGTCTCGTATGTAGATTTGGTAGTCTATTGGAGTTGTTTCTCTTTTCAATTGATGCTAATAAAACCTTAAGATTGTAGTCTCCTCTAACACATAATACAAAAAGTTTACATATATGACTCGTGTTCTTTGTGTTGATTATGGTGATGTCTTATAGTTCTCTCTTATTGATGAATGTTGTTGATACATGGAAGTAGCTAAGTACACATGAATAATATGTTTGAAAGTGTTTCTAACTAAATTTTTGTAAGAAGTGTAAAAATAACCTCACACTTATTCACCCCCCCCCTCTCAGTGTGGTCGGTGTGTCCAACAATGGTGGAGGAACGTATGTGTCAATTTTTTATTAGATTTAGGGTATTAAAATATAATATTTAAAAATAAAAATAAGATAAGGTTCTACGTGGAGTTGAATGGAAGTACGTGGGGATGGGTGAGGGTAGAGTCTAGGTGATTGGGATAGGATTTAGGCTTAGGTGTGTTGGATTTACTTCACACACACCTAGGATTTATTTTTCCTAAGGTTATTCCTTGTTTATTATTCATAATTAGTCATTATCTAGTATCCTATATTTTAGGGGAGAATATTCCACCTAGAGAATATTCTCTTTCAGTTGACACTTTAGTTTGACTAGTTGAGTTGAGTTTAGATGTTGCATTGGGATCATCACCATGCAACATTAGGATCATCACCATGCTAATTAGACCTTGCCTTGTTATCATCACCAGAGTGGTGCATTATCCTTGATTCCATGATTTAACTCCTCACTACTCTATGTCCAGTCAGTTAATTGAGGACTAGTTGACTAGTTAACTCAACTAGGTGGTAATTCACTCCCATAACTGACTGAGAGACTAGAATAGGTGGAAGTTCACTCCTGTAACTTTTGGTGTGTGTAAATATCACTCTATACCACCACTATGGCACATTGGTTCACCTCAAGTCGAACTCATTGATTTATACATAGTATATCATGTGTAAATTATTCATTATTCACAATGGTTAATGAGAATTCTTCCATTCTTTCTCTCCTTCTTCTTCCTTCTCCAATTCTCTCTGCAAATGTGTGTATTATTGTTAATATAGATATATTCTTTGAAGGTTCAACACATTTACATGGTATCAGAGCCAACGAACTGCTAAGAAAAATCTACACCAAAAGTTTTTGTAGGTACAAAAGATTGAAGACAGCGGAAAGATGGAATTCCAAAAAGAATTCATCCTTACACCTCACAACTATTTTGCATGGAAAGAGAAAATATCCATACATATCTGGTCCATAGGGTTGTACAGGTTAACCATGAATATAGATCTAGAGCCGACATCAGCCATAGAAAAATCCAAGTACTTAAATCGCATAGATGAGGCACTCAGAACAATTTGCAGTCTTATTTCTCTCGATCTCATTTTTCATATATCTTCCTGTAAGACTCCCAATGAATCCTGGACCATATTGGAAGGGATCTTTGGCAAATAGGATGAGATGAGGGGAAACATGTTGGAGGTGGAGCTGCTCACATTGGATCCAAAAAGATTCGAGAATATCCAATATTTCTTTACAAAGTTCAAGGATTTACTGTCGCAACTGAAAGCTTGCGGGGTTGATAAATCGAAGGAAGAGAAACAATAGTTCTCACCATTCTCTACAAGCTTGGTCCTGAATTCTCTATATTTTTATCTACATTATATACTATCAGATTCACCTCTACAGCCACCTGGAAGATGCCTTCTCTTGAGGACTTTATCAAATCCCTGACACAAGAGAAAACCAAGCTCATCAACATGGGCGCAATCAAAGGCCCAAGGGCGCATGCACTCACTGTGCATGATGGAAGCCACAAATATCAGAAATATAAATATAAAGATAAGAGGAAAGATCATGCACATACAAAGAAGGAACGGTACACAAAACCCTTCACCGATGCCTCCGGATCCAAAGGAGAAAAGGGAAGAATAAGAGAGAAATGCACATACTGTCACAAAGGATTCCATTCAGAATCCACATGCATACAAAAGAAAATATATCTAATGTCTCAAATACTTCAGCAAAACAACCTTGGAAATTGCATCCAAGAGGGTGAAAAGAAGAAGAATCCAGAAGATCTGAATTCCAAGAAAGGCAATTCTAGCCATGCCTTGATTTCCATCAACTCCTCTCCCGATGCTTGGATCGTAGATTCAGGAGAATCACATCACATGGTTTCCTCAGAAACAATATATTCTACATTGGATGCATGCAAAGGTCCTCTTATTCTGGTGGGAGACAACTCTTATGTCGAAGTCACCAGCAAAGGAAGGATTGAACTCACCAATGGAAGCTTTGAGAATGTGTTGCATGTTCCCAAGCTTTCTATCAACCTTCTCTCCATGTATCAAATGAAGAATTTCGGCATCGAAAAGAGGGTCGTATTCACACAAAATTATGTGGAAATCTATGACATGTAAACCAACTCTAGGGTTGCTACCGGTGAGGTAAACCATCAGTCTAGATTGTATACTTTTTCTGAATTCATTGAACCTGATTCTGTTTTACTGTTTACTCATGCTGATGAAAGTAGTAGGATATGGCACAAAAGGTTTGGACATTTGAATTTCATATACATGCAACATCATATAAAGAACATATTAGTTCATTGTCTACCAAACATCCATTTCTCCAAGGAAGTATGTGAGGGATGTGTTCTCAGAAAACACCCTCAAGAGAAATTTGACAAGGGAAAGTCTCAGCGAGCTTCCACACCTTTAGATCTGATCCACAGTGACCTCATGGGTCCTTTTCCACATCCATCGATCAACAAATAGAGGTTTTTTCTCATTTTTGTTGATGATTTCTCACGTTGTACTTGGATCTACTTTCTTAGGAAAAAATCAGAAGTCTTTCAACACCTCAAAGATTTCAAAGCCCTAGTTGAGACACAGTCTGGAAAGAAGATCAAAGTCCTCCGAAATGATAATAGAGGAGAGTATGTAAATCATGAGATCCATAATATTTTCCATGAGGTAAAGATTCAGTTGCAGCATACAGTTCCCTACACTCCACAACAAAATAGAGTTGTTGAGCGGAAAACTGGATCTCTAAAGGAGATGGAATCTTGCATGTTGCATGCAAAGTCACTACCACAGATACTATGGGATGAAGCACTTAAATGTGCAACATACATCCAAAATAGATCTCCTCATAGATCTGTTAAGGATAAGACCCCTACAAGACTTGAAGCAGCCTCAAACCGGAAGTGACCCACTTTCGCATTTTTGGTTCACGTGCATGGGCCCAGATTCCATCTGAAAAGAGGAAGGCACTTGATCCATAGAGCACTGAGTGCATTTTTGTTGGATACCCTGACGGTTTGAAGGGATATCAAATTTTTTATATTTCCTCGGACTGTCTCATCATTGAGCGTAGTGTCCAATTTGAGGAAAGTGTCTCGCATTTACCTCAGTAGCCGCATCCAGACACCTTCACTCTTCCACCTGTTTGAGATGACGAGCATGCACATGCTGAGTCTTCTTCAGATGAGAGTTCTAATTCAGAGGACTTAGATGATTCAGATTTAGATTCAGATTCAGTACATTCATATGTAGATTCAGAGCATCCAGATGTAGTTGCAGAGCTAGAGCACAAGCCCAAGTGGGCACAAACTACTCTTCAAGATGCAGGGGATCTCGTTGGTGATCCAACTGATACTAGGAGGACTCAATCTGATTTCGAGGAGCCTCATGTTGCACTCACTACCACTGAACCATTTCCCTCCAGGCATATTTTATTGGTTCAGTCTTCTGATCCACAGTCTATGGTGAGGTTGTTGGAAATCCCTTTTGGGAATCCACCATGCAGGAGGAGTACAAATCCCTCCTTGAGAACCAGACTTGGGATCTGGTTCCCCTTCCTTCTGGGAGGAAACTTTCCAGATGCAGATGGGTCTACAGGATGAAGAGCACAACATATGTACAAATCAACAGCTACAAAGCTAGGCTTATCACCAAAGGATTTCAGCAGGTTCATGGTATTGACTATGATGAGACCTTCGCTCCAGTAGCAAAGATGGATTCCATATGATTGGCCCTTGCCATTGAAGAAACCAAGAGATGGGAAGTCCATCAGATGGACATGAAGAATTCATTTCTTCATGGTGATCTCTCTGAGGAGATATACATGGAGCATCCCTAAGGATTTATGCAGGACTCATCTTTGGTCTGTCGACTAAAGAAGTCACTTTATGGCCTCAAACAGGCTCCGAGGACATGGTATGCCAAGTTGGACTCCTACCTGTTTTCACAGAACTTTGTACGTTGTAAATTAGACCTGAATGTATACATGCTTAGAATGACTGATTCACTTCTACTTTTAGTTATGTATGTCGATGATTTGTTGATCACTGGTTGCTTGACATCAGCGATTGTTGCAGTCAAGAGGATTCTTCATGGCAGGTTTTTTATGATGGACATGGGTCCACTATGCTTATTCCTTGGACTTGAGATCAATCAGGATGCATCAGGCATCAAACTGTCTCAAGCCAAGTATGCACGAGATCTCCTTGAGAGATTTCACATGACAGACTACAAGTCTGCTCTGACTCTTTTCCTATTAGGAGTCAAACTTGAGGATGGTGGGGAGACTCCGTTGGTTGATAGCACACTATACAGACAGCTAGTGGGGATCTTTTTGTATCTCACACACTCCAGACCATACCTCTCATATGCAATTGGTGTAGTTTCCAGGTTCATGTAAGAGCCACATGAGCTACATTGGAAAGATGCAAAGTGTATCCTTCGATACGTGCAGGTCACCATCACCTTTGGGATTCATTATGCAGCAGAATCTACATTAGATCTCATTGGATTTACTGATTCCAACTGGGTTGGAGATAACATTGATCGCAAGTCCACATTTGGTTACTGACTCAGTCTTGCTTCCGGGCCTATCTATTGGTCAAGCAAGAAGAAAGTTGCCATTGCTCTATCTTCAGCCAAGGCAGAGTACAGAGGGGTAGTTAACATAACCATTTAGGCTATGTGGCTACAACATTTTCTCACTGAGTTGGGCATTCAGTTTAATCGATCGATCGTCATCTGGTGTGACAACCAAAGCACTTTGAAGTTTTGCAGAGATCCAATTTAGAGGTAGCGGATGAAGCACATCAAGATCCACATGAACTACATCCAGGACTTAGTACACAAGGGGATCATTGACTTACAGTTTTGTCCTTCAACAGAACATACGACAGACATTTTCACCAAGACCTTCACTGAGTAGAAATTCCATTCTCTATGAGGTCATCTTGGATTGAAGGACACAGTTGCCTAACAAATGTAGTTCTTCTTTTTACATACATTGTACCTTGAGGAGGGGAGGGGGGGGGTTCCCATGAGGTTTTCCCTCTTTCATCAATTTATTTTCAGTGTATCTTTTGTACTTGGGTACCTAACATGGCCTCGTTGCCGGGACCCAATCTTTATTTTCACCATAGTGATGTTCAGGGGGTGTTGGAGTTACTTCACACACACCTAGGATTTCTTTTTCCTAAGGTTATTCCTTTTTTATTATTCATAATTAGTCATTATCCAGTCTGTTATATTTTAGGGGAGAATATTACACCTTGAGAATATTCTCTTTCAGTTGACACTTCAGTTTGACTAGTTGAGTTGAGTTTATATGTTGCATTGGGATCATCACCATGCTAATTCGACCTTGCCTTGGTATCATCACCAGAGTGGCACATTAGCCTTGATTCCCTGAGTTAACTCCTCACTACTCTATGTTCAGTCAGTTAACTGAAGACTAGTTGACTAGTTAACTCAACTAGGTGGCAGTTCACTCTCATAACTCCCTGAGAGACTAGAATAGGTGGAAATTCACTCTCGTAACTTCTGGTATGTGTCCAAATCACTCTAGACCACCACTATGGTGCATTGGTTCACCTCAAGTTGAACTCATTGATTTATACAGAGTATATCATGTGTAAATTATTCATTATTCACAATGGTTAATGAGAATTCTTCCATTCTTTCTCTCCTTCTTCTTCCTTCTCCAATTCTCTCTGCGAATGCGTGTATTATTGTTCAGCTAGATCTATTATGTGCAGGTTCAACACATTTACAAGGTGGAGTGGGTAAGTGGAATAAGATAGTATGAGGGATTTTGGGACTTTAGGTAAGGTAGGTCTTCAAGACTTCGCGTATGAATAAAATTTGAGAGTATTAAATCCCCCGAAGTCCCAAAGTTCTGAAAACAATAAAATATAATAAAATAAAATAAATAATATATACAATAATATAAAAATAAAATAAAATATAAAATATAAAATAAAATAACAACAAAATAAATAGTAAAATATAAATAAAAATCGTAGGGTGATGTATTTCGGGACTTTGAATAACATTTGAAAGTCGAATTTCCCAAAGACCTGAAAACCATAAAAATGTAATAAAATAATAAATAAAATAAAAATATATAATAAAAATATCAAAACACAAAAACCTGATGTGGTTCCTTTGTATAGGTGACATGTGGAGATGAAAATAGGAGCGCCATGTTCATGTGGACTATGCTAAGACAATTCTTCCACATAAGATTTATACGTAGGATGCCACGTCATCAGGCCAACTCATCATGACAGTTAAAAAACAAAAAACTTTAATAAGCCATAACTTTTGATCCATGAGTCGAAATGAGGCAAATTTTATATCACTAGAAAGCTCTCAAGGAGAGGGAGATGATGGGATTATTAAAAATGACAAATTATGAAAACAAAAAATCACTCAAAACATGAGACCAAAATCAAACCTATGCAATATTCCAAAAACTTTATATGAGGACCCTTTATTTTCATCAAACATTAAGAGGAGGAAGCTAAGGCCTCCACAAAATACTTTGATCTAAAATAAAATAAAACCAGACCCTTACACAAGTAAAATTCAAAACGCCTAATGTAAAAAATTTAAAAATTTTAGAATTTATTATATGTTCCAACAGTAGGCTCCATCTGGGGATTGTGTCTCCTTGCGTGGTATGAAAGAACAACAAACCTTGTTCCTTATTTATTGGTAATGGAGTCATTTTTATTTTAAATTTAAACTAAAATTTATTCAACAAACTAAAACCTGTTTTCTCACTTTTCAATATAAATCTCATATTAGAAATATTTGAATTATTAAAATTTAAAACTTCAAAGCATGCTAAATTTTAGATTTCAAGTAAATCTATTAAAGAATTTCCTTCATCAAAATCTACTCACGAGTTATCTAAGGTAATTAATTAGAATCAAGCTAAAACACTATATTTCAAATTGATGGTTGTCTTAACTCAAGGGAAAAATTAGTTATTTATATTTATTAAAAATAAAACTTAGTTGGATCAGAGTACATAAAATCATGAAGAGGACTAATAACAGGGTTTGGGTAAAGATATGCATTGTCGGTTCATAGCAGTCATCACAGACATTGCTTCACTTCCAGCCAAGAGTCCATAGCTTCGATGAAGATATTTGCATCCCCCCATCTTGAATTTCCTTTGACCATCCCACTATTTAACATTATTTCATTAATTTCAGATGAGAGAAATCATTTAAATGAATTTCCTTTCATCATCTCCTTTGGACAAGATGGGGGCAATCATTTTCATAAATTTCCTTTCACCATTTGTCTTAATACTTTATTTATTTTCTGGGATGAGGGCAATCAATGTGTTAAAAATACTATGGGATGATGATTGTTCAAGATATATAATTAAGAGGAACTGTCTACAAGTTAAAATTAAACCATGATATTAGTTCCTTCTCAAGACTAACCACATCTTTTTCTATGAGTATGAAAATATTTAATCGTTTGTTCTTTCAAGCTTCCCTTGAAAAAACTATCAGTTGTCATCTAATATAACAATGAATATTTTGAGGAATTACCCCAAATATACCATTTCAATAATGATAAACAAAGAAAAGTATTTTCACCTTACTTGTGCAAATAACATGTTTGAAATTTTATCTATAAATAAATTCTATCATTTCTATAGAGATTAGAATAAATGTAAGTGATCAACAGAGTTTAGTTTCATTATTCAACCTAAAATAATCTAACTAATAACAACACTATCTAAAAACAAATAAAAATAAATTCTCAAATATGAGCTTGTTTATATACAATTTGATCGTATTCTAAACTCATGAAATGCTTAATCAAGTGATACCATATTTCCAATGTAACCATGAAAGCATTTCGTTACAAACTCTTTCTCAGCAAATGTTTGAGAAAAACATGAATAATAATTGTAGTAGAAGAGTAATGGGAGACTTACCATACAATTTATTTTCATACTTACAAAGAAAGGGTGTTGAAAAATCCACACAACCTGGTGATTTCAAGTGGATTGCAAAAGGATCTTGAAAAATATGAAGAATTACCTCTTCTTGGTCAGCCATAAAAGATAAACATTCCACAAATTTGTCTTCCTTATACACATGACTGAACTTAGTTTCTGAAATCGTTGTTGATGTATTACTCAGTGGAGGTTCTTCTAGGTCATAAAATGATAAAACACTAAAACATGTGACATTTAACTTATTAGACAATGCAGACTCCATCCAAACTGCTACTGGATCTTTAAAATCATGAAACATTATCTCTTGATTCTGAAGACATAGTTTCTCTGGTGTATCATAAACTTCATAACAATCAAGAGCAAACAAATATTTTTGATTTTTTCGACATTCTTGATAAAATACATTATTAGCACTTAAGTCAAAAGGACTGTAGTATAAATCAAAGGTCAACCACATACTTTTAGAAACTCCAGTAGATGCTTGACTCTTTTCATAATTTTCAAGAGAAAGAAAAGAAATATGCTCAACAAAGTCTTGATTTTGATTAATAGGTATAGAAGAATGAGCTATCTCTTTATGATAATTTTCATGAATATGCCCATAGCTAACATATTTTTCAAAACCTATTTCAAAAAGTTATTTCTCTTCAAGAATCATCTCACCTTCAAGAAATGCAGTATAAATATCTTCATATTCATTATAAAATTATAAATTATTTAAAATTTATGAAGATGATAAATATAAATTTTTCCTTTCTTGTTCTTGAAAATATGCATGAATAAAATTATCATGAGAGGGTTGAAACTATGGAATTAGTATTGGCATTTCCTTTAGTTTTTTCCCAAAATATTGACATTCAATATCTCCCAAATGATATGCGTCACATAACATTTCCTTTGAAATATAATTATGAAGAAAATATAATGGTAAACCAATGCTACTTGACTGATTTTGGTTTATTCTGAGCATATTTTCTTCAGAGTTTTGATGATGTATTGTCTGTGAAGTAAAGAAGAAACTTTCATTTTCAAATCCAGGAGTATATACCAGATATCTTGATGACTCAACAACCCTATGATGATACTTTAAAATAGATCCCTCAATCTGCATAATGTTTTCTTGATTAATATGTGCAAGGTTTTCTTCTTCATTCTCAATGTTGTAATACTTTTGTTGTTCCAGTTATTGGTCACCTTCTTCTTTAGTAAATCCTTGAGAATCACCTACAAAATTCAGACAAAAATCATCTTCCCAATCATTAAAATATTGTTGATTTCAAATAAAATACTTTTCTTGTTCGTTAACAATATGAAGCAAAGAAAAATATATATCTGATATGTCTTGTTCCTCATCTTCTCTCTACTTCTCTGCATTTGAATCCTGAACTTTTATTTGATTAGGAATTTTCCCACAAGCCCAAATATTGTTTTCAATTTCCTCAACATCAATATACATTTGTTCCAACATTGGGGAATTTCTTTCTCTGAGATAAAAAGACAAAGCAGGATGATGTGCTAGTGCATAGTATACCTTAGCAACTACTTCAAAAGGACGAGTCTCAATAGGAAAATTATGATATAAGTTTTGAAATCTTCTGTTGAATTTCATAACAGTTTCTTCATTCATTATTTTTGTAGCTTAAAACTTAGAAATATATTGATGGTGAGATTTTCTCTGAGCCCATTTGTGCAAGAAAACATCATGAAAGTCATCCCAGGAAATATTCAGTTGGTAAGTCTTTAAACCATCTCTTCACCTCACCTACTAAAGAATGAGTGAAAATTCTCATAAACACATCTTCATATTGAATTTCTAAGAAATATATGAGATTTTCAAAGGCTTCCATGTGATTTTATGTGGTAACATCATCTTCTCCATTTGGGAAGATATTTGAAAATTTTGGAAGGTAGATCATGAAGGACAACTAGTAGATTCAAAGGTTTATATCTATTTAAATACCATGGGTGAATCTTTTCAATCTGATCAGAGGATATATAAGAGACTGAAGGGAGGGGTAGATTAATATCATTCTCAATTGTTTTGCAAGACTGACTAGGCTCTGGAGGAATACGAATTTGATCAAGAAATCTTCCGAAAGATGTTGCTGCATAAGGTTGATCATTACTTTCAAAAGGAAATAATAACAAAGATTCATCTATTTGAGTAATATAAGAAGAAACCAAAGGTTCTTTTTCTAATATATGAGATGATGTTTTGGACTTATGATTATTTGGATCAACTATATAGAAAAAAATATTTTATAAATATATTTGACAGAACAACAAATGACTAACCAATTGTTGGCCCTTGACCAAGTTTTGAAGAACCTTGGTCATGTTTGACCGATATTTGGACTTCGACAAGCTGGTCGAAGGTGGAGCACAAGGTGAAGTGGAGATCGCAAGATCTTGCCCCCTTTTGTAGGCATTTTGAGTTTAGGTTTTATGTAACAGGTATGGGATGTCGGCCCATTAGGCCCCTTTTGTAATGTATAAATAGATATCTAGGCGATGTAAGAAAAAAGGTGACTGGTGGCCGATGGCTTAGTGCTAAGTGCTATATTGTGTTGAGTGCAAGTGATGTAAGTAGTAGATCTATGTGATTGAGTTAGCTTTGTGCATACTGTGTGCAAGGGAACTTGTAGAAATAAGTGCAAGTGACTGTAAAGAGGCTTTGTTCTGTAACCTAGCTCGGGAAAGGAGGGTATGGTGAGGTGCACGCAGATATCCTATCCCATGTGGAGTGGTTTCTTTTGGCTCCGTGCTTGTAGAAGATTGACAAAAGATAATAAATAAGAGAAGAGTTGGTGGATGTAGCCCCACGCTGGGGTGAACCACATATATCCTATGTTGTGGTTACTTAATGCGTTATGGTTGTTATGTTATTGATGTGATTTATGCTTAGTGCAGTAATATTTGTTAGAAGCATCTAATAATAGTAACTTAGTACTTAGTGATGTGAATGAATGTCAAATCTGATCTATTTATGTATGCTAAGTGTTGGGATGTGTTAGATCTTGTTGGATGCTACGTTGTTCTATAATTAGGGTTTCGACCTGCGATGTGAATAAGGGTTAAATACTGATGAATATTAACTACTATGTGCTATGTTAAGTACTGTGATCACAGATATGTCCCAGATATGTTGCGGACACTTGAGTCATGCAACCACCCCTGCCTCTACCTCAGGTGAGACTTCATATTCTTCACAGGTGTTTCCGAAAGGGCCGGTATTTAGGGTTTTTTTGGTGCATTGTTGTAGCATTGAACCTTGGGTCTTCCCCTGTGCAAACAAATGGTTCCATTGTCGGGACCTGGAACTTTGATTGTTGGGAACTTAAGAAAAGAGAAAGCTTTGTGCGTAGATCTGTTTCTGTAGTGCACAGTACTCTACTTTACTTGTGAAGCTATGTGCTAAGAAAAGAGGTAAGATCTTAAAGCTTTGTTCTCTGATAAAGGTAAGATAAGTGAAAATTTTTGTTTCAAAATAATGGATCTAGATATGTTTGATATATTTTGTTCTATTCTGAAAAGTAGGGAACAACTAGAAGAAAAAAGATTTGATATGAATAGATCTGATAGAACTAGAGAAAGATATGTTATCCCTATGCATAGAAAGAACTGTTGGACTAACAAGTGGATGCAGGATACTAGGAAGAAATGTTTGCAGGTTCAGCACTGTGATCCCAGTGCGCAGTATAAGAAATCTTGGAGAACATTTAAAAGAAAGAGATGATTGACTCTTTGTTATAATTGTAGAAGACCAAGACATCTTGCTAAAGAATTCCCTGGTAGAGGTCCTAGTTGTCTTTGTTGTAAATATATGGACCATGAAATTTCAGATTTCCCTAGAATGATTTCTAAAGTTGAAAATATGAACATGAGACAAGAAGACCATGAGGAAGGCAAAGAGACTAAGAATATGGTCCAGAACCAGAAATAATCAGAGACTATTTTATTACAGATGAAAGAAACCCTGAATGATCATAGAGACATCAACTTATCAAAGATCTTAAAAAAGGAGTACATCGAAACAAGAATAGGATATTTCGACATAGACTGTGTTATGGATGAGGAAACATAGGTGAATATCATGACAGAAAGAACTTGGGAAATTTTGGGAAAGCCTATTATGGTTCCTTCATTGGAAGGAATAGGATTGTTTAAAGGAAAGTTGATAACCCTATATGGAAGACTTACTCATGTAACCATGGTTTCTCATGGAGCATCGACAGAAGAATGATTTGAGGTCATTAAGTTTGTTGAGGACAACGCCCCATTTTCTCTTTTGCTAGGAAGAACCTGGATTGAGAAAGATCAAGCCAAAAGGGAAAAAGAAGAGGAAGTTATAGAATAGAAAAAGCAAGAACTAAGGGATTTCATGACTAGGAGAATAGCACGCTTAATAGAAGAATAGGAGGGAAATTCGAAGCTACTCAGAGCCAAAGACCTAGCTATCAAAGTTGAAAGAATGCAAGAAATCTTAAGAAACCTATCCATGCAAGAGAGTAGAGCACCTACTCTAGAAAAAGAATAAGTATCACCTTCGAACCCTATGAAACAACCTCATCAGCACAAAGTTACTATGTTAAGTACAGACAAGAACAAGAATAGAAAGAGGAATATAGACATGCAGATCATAGGGAAGAAGGCTAGAAATATCAGTAAGAAGAAAGAAAAGCTAGAAAAACTGCAAGAGGTACCAAAAAGGACTTCGCAGAAGGAAGATTTATAGAACTTGAAGTTTGCTGGAATATCAGAACAACACATATTGGAACTTCGCCATGGCGGAGCGGTATAACCGTTGGAGGCATCCTGACCATTAGATCGATGCTCCAAAATGGCTAGAAACGCAGTTATTGCCAAAACAGTCGCCATTGGACCATTGAGATCGCGCCCTAATGGATGAAATCGCATTGATGAAGGCTTTTTTTCCGTTGGAAGGATCTGTTACGATGTTGTCTATTTAGCCCATTGATTGTTGCACCGAGAACACTTTTGTGAATTGTATCGGAGCCCACAGATATCTGAATATTACCATAATGTACTTATTGAGACCTCGTCATCTGTTTTGTTACCTCGTTTGTTCACCAACCTGAGATAGTTGATCTCGAGCATGCATGTCGGACAACTTCAGTGCAGTAGAGAAAATCGTTGAAGAAATTCTCATAGACCTCATGGTGGAGAAGTTCATGTTCGCAGGAATCCAAGACTCATCGACAAGAGGAGTGAAAGCATCCTCGTCGACTGCTCATGGATCTGGACCATCCCGAGTTGTGACAGAGAAACGGACCAAGAAAAATGATGACTTGGAAAATGCGAAGCTCATACCATCAATCCTTCCCAACTACATCTTGCCTCTGGATAGCGTGGTGAGTCGAGACAGTGTCGCAAGGGACTTCGACTATACCTTGATTAATGCATACCTCCTGAAGGGGATATGCGCAGTTAAACAACAATTGGATAAGATCCCAACGTTGAATATTAGCGACTATAACCTGAGAGATCGCAAGAACTACGGTATGCTCTCACCACATAAGTACTTAACCAAGACAAAGGGGAAGAAGTCGAAGATAATCCCCCAACCATGGACCATGGACATCGTGAGGTACACGATCCTCAACGTGATGAAGATACCCCACTTTGGAAGGCACCTGGAGGTTAATGCATGCGTTAAAATCCCGTTGTATTTCTTCCATGGAGGTTATATGTGGTTGGACAAATGCATCACCGTCAATCCGACACTGATCCATAGGATCACCAAATTAAGCATGCAAGGACCAGACCCACAAGAATTTTACCTAGGAAAGACTGCAAATCGCACCCTGGCACAGACAATCAAAGACACCTATGGCGATGTGGAAAAGGGGAAGCGGGGATACAAGGTATCCTCCATCTAGAATGGTGCAGTGCTCCTAGCCTACCAATTGATTGTTGGTAAGATAGTAAGGAAGAATAGACCCACAGAGGTCACGGGGTTTGTCATCAACCTCGCAGGAAAATGCGTGAAGGCCTACAAATGAACTGGGTGAGCTACCTTGTCAACTAGTTAGAGAAAGACTGCCGCGAAGATCAGGATCGGGGCTACGAGTTCCACTTCATTTGGCTGTTGATCCTCATTGCCTTCATTTCTTGGGAGATGTTGGAAGGTTCAACCTTCCTTGAAATTGATCCATCAGAACCCTTAGTTGTGAAGTTCACTACGCTCTAGTATTCAAGCGACATGGCTAAACAATGGCATTCAAACTAAAGAGGTATATTGAGTCGTCCCCTCCCATGGCACCGAATATCCTACATAGGTCCAAACCATTTGTGAAGTTCCACGCAGATAGACATTTTCTTTATATCACTGCGCAAGGAGACGAACATAAAGAAGAGCTCCAATCTTACTACAAGCTCACTAAGGAGGAAATGTAAGAAATAACTAAGGAGTGGCTCGCATAGATCCTTATACCAGTCGAACAGGAAGAACTGTCTAACCCTGACCTAATCGGAATTCATCTGGTCACTTGCGAAGAGTATGATGCACCCAGCAGTAGCAGAAGGAAGAAAAAGGAAGAGGTACAAAAGTTGAACAATGCATCAGAAGAGACTACTTCAGACTCACCTGGAGGGGGAGATGATGATGAAGTAGAAAAATAAGAGGACAAAGGAGAAGAAGGCAAGCAGAAGCAAGGCGAAGTAACACCGCCCAAATATCCCATTGATGAGGCTGAGACATCCAAGAAAATAAAGGTTTCCCAAACGAAAGCTACATCATGAAAGAAGTTAAAATCCAATAAACCACCATTTCAAACTGTGCTAATGATGGATGACATAGACCTTATCATTGTTTTTATGTCAGACACCTCGAAGGATATATTGCAGAGGAGCGATGCCAAACAAGATACCATGTACGAAAGGATCAAATCAGAATTGAAAGGGGTACAACAAGCCCTCTACTCGAGCCATGCAGTATCTACTGCACCACCGCCATTTGAAGGAGAAGAGTTAGGATATGAGCCTGCCTATCTACGTAGGATAACAGACTCGACAGAAGATCTCCTTTGTCGAGTCCAGGAAGAAAAAGAACAAGCCAAAGAGGCCCAAAGCAAGCAAAATATGAGTCTCTAGAGAAACGTCAGGTTGCGCAACAGGAAAATGACGACCTCCAAGCGAAGTTTGCAGAAGATAGAGCGTAGATACAGAAGGAGAAAGAAAAACTTCTCGTAGAGAAGAGTGGAGTTAAGGAAGCAATCATTATATAACTTCGCTCTCTGACGGGCTTAGAACCGATGGAAGAAGACCCAGTGGAGATTCAAGTAGGAAAGCTTGTTGAAGCCATTCAGCAACTCCAACAAAGAGTAGCAGAACTGGAGTTACAAGCAATGCCAAGCACTCCACAGGAAGTGCGAGACCAAAGAGAAGAAACTACCTAGAGCATAGTTGAAAGAGTCAAGGCATTGGCCTTGGAATGCAAACAACTTAGCAACCAAAGTGCATATACCTATGAATGCCTTACAGAGGACCCTGATCTCAAAACATTGGAGTTACAACTCCACGAGGAAAAGCAACAAGAAACAACAGTACAAGCGCAGTTGAAGCCATTGTCAATGGTCGAGAGGATGAAAAGAGCCCAAGAATAGTGCACGGTTCACCAACAGGTCCATGCCATCTAGAACACGGTCATGGAAGTGACCCAAAGTCTCCATCCAGTGCAAGATGAAGCTTGCACACTTTTTGAGGAAATTGAAGGATGAGGTGCAAAATTGGAACAAGTGGTCACCAAAATAGAACAACTCTTGGAAGGACCTGTGAAAGAGAAGGTTCTATAGGAGTTCACCGAGAAGGAGGCTATGGTGAAGCAATAGGTTGAATCAGTTCAAGCCAAGATCAAGGAATTTGAGGCAGATTTATCTAGATCATAATGACTCGAGATGAGTCACAGGTGAGTGTTGGGGGAATGATTCCCCTTGACCAAGTTTTGAAGAACCTTGTTCATTTTTTATCGATTTTTGGACTTCGACAGGCTAGTCGAAGGCGAAGCAGAGATTGCGGGATATCACCCCCTTTTGTGGGATTTTTGGGTTTAGGGTTTATGTAACAGGTATGGGATGTTAGCCCATGGGCTCACCCATGCTTAGGCCCCTTTTGTAATGTATAAATAGATATCTAGGTGATGTAAGAAAAAAGGTGGTTGGTGGTCGATGGCTTAGTGCTAAGTGCTATATTGTGCTAAGTGCAAGTGATGTAAGTAGTAGATCTATGTGATTGAGTTATATTTTTTCATACTGTGTGCATGAGAACTTGCATAACTAAGTGCAAGTGACTGTAAAGAGGCTATGTGTTGTAACCTAGCTCGGGGAAGGAGGGTCTGGCGAGGTGCGTGCAGATCTCATGTCCCATGCATAGTGGGTTCTTGTGGCTCTGTGCTTGTAGAATATTGACAGGAGATAATAAAGAAGAGAAGAGTTGGTGGACGTAGCTCCACATTGGGGTGAACCACGTATATCCTGTGTTGTGGTTGCTTAGTGTGTTATGGTTGTTATGTTATTGATGTGATTTATGCTTAGTGTAGTAATATTGTTTATAAGCATATGATAATAGTAGCTTAGTACTTAGTGATGTGAATTAATGTTAGATCTGACCTATTTTTGTATGCTAAGTGCTTGGATGTGTTAGATCTTGTTGGATGTTGCGATGTTCTATAATTAGGGTTTCTACCTGCGATGTGAATAAGGGTTAAATACCGATGAACATTAACTACTAAGTGCTATGTTAAGTACTATGATCATAGATCTGTGTCCCAGCTAGGTTGCAGACACTTGAGTCATGCAACCACCCCTTCCTCTACCTTGGGTGAGACTTCATCTGCTTCATAGGTGTTGCCGAAAGGGTTGGTAGTTAGGGTTTTGTTTATGTGTTGTTGTAGCGTCAAACCCTAGGTCTACCCCTGTGCCAACACCAATTGATCTAAAATATATTGAAAGAAACTTTTGATTTGGTACCTTATTATTTTACAATGATTCTTCATTTATCTATCAAAGGTTGATCTCCCAGTGGGACCACTAGTGAATTTTTCATATTTATGGAGTCGCCAGGTGAAAAATTAAAACATCATGTGTGTGATGCTGACTCTTGTTCTCCCTCAAGAACCAGAGTTGATCTTTTTCGTACTCCTGGGGAAGATAAAATCCTTCTTATCCACTCTCCGACAACGACGCAAAAAAATGTTGTTACTAGATATTTCTTTTGGCTACAAAAGAGAAATGCCTAGTACATTTTCAACCAACTTATAACTAACAAGCTAGCCCTTCCATCCAAAGGGGGCTCCCTCTTATTATTATAAAATATGGGCTTCTCAATCTCACCAAGCAACATTTGAAAATAAAAACAGAGTGGCCATATTTAAGACAATGAAACCAAATGAAGGATAAATATGGCTTAGGATAAGAGACAGTAGATTGGATAAAAGATTGTAAAACTCTCAGATCAGTCACCTAAATATATTGGGCATGGAGTCTCATCAAACAGAGCACAAAATTTTTATCATGAAAGATAAAAGATAATAAGAGAAACAATTAAATCTCATACTTACAGAGGGAAAAAACAATCTCTATAAATATGAGATGAAGAAAAGACCATTTATTGGGCATTGCCAATGATGAATCCAAAAAAAGGACAATGAATGCATATAAGACAATATATCAGGGTTATGAATAACTAAAACATGTTAAAAACTAAGGTCATTTCTTACTCACAGTAAGACAAAGGAAATTCTTTGTCTCAAATGATTATTTTATAATTGCAACAATGGAGGTTATACCAAATTGTTACTTCTATAACCCTAATAATGATCTTACTGCAAAATATTCATGAACAATGATGGCATAATAAGAAGCAAAACACAGAAAATAGAAGAAGAGGCAAGACTTTCATGAAGAATGAGCAATGAATCCAATAAATTAAATCCTGTTGTTTGAAAATATTTACAACAACCACACAGTTTTTATAGAGAATGCAACCTTGTTGCCTATAATTCTTTCTAAGCTCCCCTAAAACCTCATACTGATCTCTTTTTGTAAGCACATAGTTCCTCTCTCAAAACAAAAATATGTTTCTTGACAGTCTAATGAAGATATTTGAATCTGATTTGAAAGATGGAAGATTTTCCTTTTTTATTTGATGCTCCAATATTATGATTCACTTCAACCAACTCTATAGAATATATCAACATAATTATAAGTTAAAATCAATTAAAAATGAAGATCAAACCCAAATCATATGAAACCAAACTATCCAAAAGAAAACCAATTTAATTAATTAATAGAAACTAAATTTGAGATTCCAATCATTTATTTCCATGTTATTCTCAACATATAGATATTCAAAAAACTGAATTTTAACAGTATGTCATTCTGGTAATGAAATCTCTTCCAAAATCTCATTTAGAAACTAGGTTGTCGGAAATTCACAACCCTATTTTATGTTAATTTTGAGGAAGATTTAATGATCAAATTTGGTTGAAAAAATGTTTCCATATTGTTCTCCTCAATATCGTATTTCCAATGAGTGTGCTCCGTATCTTGATATATGACCTCCTGAATTCAAGGTCCTATAATAGTCAATGTGCAAATTGGTGAACAGTTGGTGCATTTTGGGTAATTTAAAAAAAAATAAAAAATTATAAATCCCACATGCATGGGATGAAATAAAACTTTAGTGTTTATATAAAACTTAGTGTATGGAATGCTTATGTGAGTGGAGTGAGGAGGGTATGGTGGAGGAACATATGTGTTAATTTTTATTAGATTTAGGGTATTAAAATATAATATTTGAAATTCAAAATAAGATAAGGTTCTACCTGGAGTTGAATGGAGGTACGTCGAGATGGGTGAGGTAGATTCGGGATGGGACTTTGGGTATGAATAAAATTTGAGAGTATTAAATCCCTCGAAGTTTCGAAAACAATAAAATAAAATATAATAATATAAAGAAATAAAATAAATTAAATAGTAAAATAAAAATAAAAATCCTAGGGTGATGTATTATAATAAAATATAAAATATAAAATAAAATAACAACAAAATAAATAGTAAAATATAAATAAATATCGTAGGGTGATGTATTTCAGGACTTTGAATAAAATTTGAAAGTCGAATCTCCCGAAGTCCCAAAGATTTGAAAATCATAAAAATGTAATAAAATAATAAATAAAATAAATATATACAATAAAAATGATCAAAACCCAAAAACCTGATGTGGTGGTTGTGTATAGTTGACATGTGGCAATGAAAATAGGAGCACCATGTGGACTATGCTAAGAAAATTCTTCCACACGCTTACTATGTAGGCTGCCACATCATCATGCCAACTCATTATGATAGTTAAAAAACAAAAAACTTCAATAGGCCATAAATTTTGATCCAGGAGTCGAAATGAGGCAAATTTTATATCGCTGGAAAGCTCTCGAGGAAACGAAGATGATGGGATTATTAAAAATGGAAAATTATGAAAAAATAAAATCACTCAAAATAGGAAACCAAAAAAAACCTATGCAATATTCCAAAATTTTTATACGAGGACCTTTTATTTTCAAAAAACATTAAGAGGAGGATGTTAAGGCCTCCACAAAATACTATGATCTAAAAGAAAATCAAACTAGGCCCTTACACAAGTAAAATTCAAAACGCTTATTCTAAAAAAATTAAAAAATTTATAATTTATTCTATGTTCCAACATCTCATATAGTAATTAATATTGAAATAGGCATGCTGCAAAAACTTGGGGGTGTATACTTCCATTTTTTCTCCTCCTATTGATTTTGTGTTAGGGTCCTAACCCGCACATAGGTAGATCAATATATTTGAATGTAATAAAGGTCAATATTAATAAGGCCTTTCAATAAAATGGAATAAGGCGGATGTAAGAAGACCTAATAGAAGCTTCTGCTTCTAGAAGGATCTTCCTCTAGATGCTTCTCTTGATAGACATATTTAACATAAATAAGGGTCAAGGGTATGAAAACCCTAGCTTGGAGATTATTGTAACAAAGCGTTGCTCGACTGGAGGTTGCCCCCTCGAAGAGGCCCATGAACATTGCTTTCTGAATCAAAGTGCTATTTTTATTGTTGTTCTTATATCATTTATGTGTTATTGTGGATATTATGCTGGTTATATTATTGTTGTTCTACCATATCTAGCATTTTATTTTTGTTCTGCATATTTATTATATCTGGTATCTTGCAAGTGGTATCAGAGCACTTTCCTTGGCAGAAATTGTGGGAATTTTCTTTTCAGGGTAGAGACGTATTCTAGCATATTTAAGCCACAGAGATCTGTCGTTACCCGCATAAACCCGCAGTTGAGGGATTCATACATGCAGGAAATACAAGTGGTTCTTAAGTGCACATCTGTTGGACACCCTTGTAACCCCTATTGGTACCCCTTCGAGTGGTAGCGCATCAGACAACACTTATGTACGGGTCAACCTAGATTTCCTGAAGCCCTCTTTAGATAAACCTATCGGCCGCCAGATTGCTATAGTGTCACCGAGAACAACACTCGGGAAGATACTCTCTAATACCTGGGTAGTCGGGTAGTACGGATAAGGGTACGGTCTATCCTCATTAGTTAGTGCCCTGAGATATTGGGTCGAGTACTACTGTTGGACCCCACACG
>ML818291.1:101199-111883 GCA_009831015.1 Picea engelmannii | reverse complement strand
AGGTCACTCCCCTTAATATATGATGCAAAATTTTCCACCATTGAGGAAATAAAGGATCTTGATAAATTAATAATGGATGAATTGCATGGGATCCTCATTGCATAAGAAATGAGGATTGAAAAGGAAAAACCATAAAAAAGGGAAGCAACTTTCAAAACCTCAAAGAAGATCAAGAACAAAGAGAACAAATAAAGTGATTGTTCCAGCTATGAATGAAATGCAAAGGAAACAAATTTTGTGATAAAACTAAAAAATGGATCTGGAAAATACAAAGGTAAGTTTCCCTTTAAATTCTTTTACTATGGAAAAGTAGGACATTTTGTTGCTAAGTGTCCATATGAGAAAAACAAAAGTACTGATAATGAAGAAGACAATAATGTAAACAACCACAAACAGGACAAGCAAACCTCATCAACACAAAAATAGCCACAAATGAGACAAGCATGAAAATAAGAAGAACTATTATAAGCAGAAGAAGAGCCTATACTCAAAATGGGTAAGTGAATCGTCTGAAGAAAGCCATGAAATAAGTTCTGATAGTCATAGAGAAGAAAATCTCTTTATGGAAATTGAAACAAAGATTGATGAAGACAAAGAAATGATAGATTCAGAAGAAGAGGAAGACATTGAAACAAATGGAGAAATGGATATTGAATAAGAACTCATTTGTGTAACAACCCCTTCGTTAAGACATAAATGTAAGTGAGTGCAGTATTCATGGTTTTTAAAAAAACAAACTAAATCATCAGTTAGAACAAGTGACAAGAAAATAGCATACATCTGCAATTACACATTTTATTCTCATCTACATTACTACACTACGAGATTAGGATATAACACCACTGTTACTCTCAGTTCAACCGTTACATAAGATAGCAAAATGTCTAACCACCCAACCTACCTTGCATGGTTAGAACCTTCAAGACACATAATCAATGCTCAAGTCCAGGTTTCATTTGATTGATTTTGACCATTTAAGGTCTTAGGACTGACATCGTTCTAAGGAGCATGGAGGTATATATTTCCGTAACCTTAATCCTATTTCAAATTAAAATTAAAAACAACAACAATACTTAATCATCAATTCTTCAAGGCTCAAAAGTCTTTCATACGTCAATGCAATTATAACAACTCCATTTTACATACTCGCTTAAGTGCAAAATTCAACATTAATCGGTAATGGTACGTTATGGTACACCCACATACATAAATTGTAAACTTAACGAACCATGCATCATTTTATAAGAAGGTCAATATATAAAGAAAAAATTATAAATATATTGCCATTTTGTCCCTAATGACATTGTAGTTATGGTACACCCACATACATAAATTGTAAACTTAACGAACCATGCATCATTTTATAAGAAGGTCAATATATAAAGAAAAATATATACATATATTGCCATTTTGTCCCTAATGACATTGTAATCATTGAAGAATTCATTGAGTCATTTTATAAGAAGGTCAATATATAAAGAAAAATGTATACATATATTGCCATTTTGTCCCTAATGACATTGTAATCATTGAAGAATTCATTGAGTTCAACGTCAGTTCATAAGATGTAACTAAATATAACGACCAAGCATTTAAATTGGCATCAAACAAGGTTCTTTGTAATGTGAACCATAAGGAAAGGAATTATCAACATTTAATGCATCCATCTTAGCAACCCTCATATACAATCAATATAGTGCATTTATTATGCTTAATGCATTAACTAAGTAAAGTGTAGTGGATCTCTTAATATTATATTTATATTTATTTTAAAAATATTCTTATCATTTTATAATTTGGAAAACATAAATTAGATCAAAATAATACCAAATATTGTAAAACCATTTCTTTAAATTCTTAATCTTAGAAATTACAATTATTTCAATAACAATAGAATTCTTAATACTATTGACCTGTCACAAACTAATAGTTATATATACCCATATAATTTGGCGTAATCCATAGATAATTTCACCTACTCATAAGTTTTTATTTTATGAATCATCTTAATTCTTTTATGAATAATTGAAATAGAATGAATAATACTTATTTATGACTTCACTTCCAATTATACACAGTACAATAAATACAATTAAGTAACACACACTCATTCTTTTATACCTAAAGGTGGATGTAATACCAATACACAATTGGATTGTGAAATAATGATGGTTGATTAAATAACAATGATTCGTCACTTAACCGTAATACTAAGACCTAAGTAAAATGACGTGAATACTAAGACCTAAGTAAAAGATTTCACTCAAAACAATAAATTGCATTTATCAATAGAACTCTTCATGTAAACAGTCTCTTCAGTAGAATTTGATATAACTACCATAATTGAAGATTCCATGGAAAAGAACGAAGTTGAAAATAAATGTCTACAAAACTTTTTCAGACTCTAGTAGAAGGTGCACGCCTAAACCAGGTTACTAACTAAAATACAGAGAAGTCAAATTCAGTCTAAGAAAAGGATTCTTACGATCAATCAGTAATAGCGTGGAGATTTGAGACAAATTAAGATCAAGAATTTAAATTTTCACTAGGACAATCGATTAATCGATATCCTGAAGATTTTGGGTCTTGGGTCTTTAGCTTCAATTCAGTGAGAATTAAATTATAAGGAGTTTGCTCTCTCGAATATTTTACTGGACGGAAGAGATCAACGCTTTATCTATAAACTTAACTTCCTTCCATGATATTATTTACGTAATTGGGTATATTATTCTATTGCAAAATAAAGCTTTGATTGACCGATGATAAATTTCTTGATTTTTTGGGTTGGTTGTCATTGATGTCAACCCTTGAAGAAAGTCTGGTAGCGAATTTTTGTAGCACAAAGGTTTGGGTAATGGACCCAAGTTTGTTTGATGTATAATGGTATGAGTTTTAATAAATTTTAAGGTAAGACTATTCTATATGGATAGTACATGTCATGCCATTTCCGGTGGTATGTGGAACGTCATATAACTCCTCACGGTTAGAGAGTTATGGCCATGTGAAGTTGGAGAATCCTCATGAGCCATCTAGAAGGCCCACAAGGTAAAAGTAGTCAAAGTGGTTGAAAAGAAGATATTATTTAAATAATAGTATTCTATATGGATAGTACATGTCATATCATTTCCGATGGTATGTGGAATGTCACATAACGCCTCACGGTTAGAGAGTTATGTCCATGTGAAGTTGGAGAACCATCATGAGTCATCTAGAAGCCCCAAAAGGTCAAAGTAGTCAAAGTGGTTGCAAAGAATAAATTATTTAAGTACTAAAGTGAAGTGATGAGCGTACTATAAGTCAAAGTGGATACAAAAGAAATTATTTAAAATAATAAATTTAATGGAGAAATCACTAAGTGGACAAGTGGTTAGAAGTGGGTTAGCCCTAAAATAAGGAAAGTGGTTTAAGATGGTTAGAAGGTAACCCCTTGAGGAAGCTACATAAAAGTATAAATAAGAGGCAAGGGTCTCTCATTTTAATTAAACTTGAGCATATTGAATATCTACAAGTGACTGAGGTAACAAAAGGATATCTAAGATGAATTTTAGAGGGAAGGTGAAGTAAAGAAGGCCGAAATTCAAGGGAGGATAAATTCTTTTGATGATGCTTTCTAAGGTATGTTATTTACAGGTCATCTCACCATTTTCACAATAACTTTTTTCTAGAATGATTCAGACCGCGAAATTTGGAGGTCATTGAGGAAATATATCCAAGTAGCCGTGATAAACATTTTAGCTTGTGGGTCGTTGTATTTTTTGAGTTACACTCCGTGAAAAATAGGGTTTTTGGCTAGTCCTGAAACTAGTTTAAAACATGTGTTTCGGGTAAAAATGTCATAACTTCTTCATAACATATCCAAATTCAGTAAGACCAATTGTATTAGTTAGAGTATAGTATTTAGTATTCTTTGTACCATTTTCAGATCCATACAAAAAATAATCTTTGCGAGGAACACTCTACAAGTTCTCTCTCTAGAATAAGTCATAATTCAACAAGGTATGTGATCATATACAATAGGTCTATTACACAGTTACAAATTAGATTTGGATAATGAAATTGATGAGAAATTTTGATTTAGGTACATGTTGGGTACATGGTTGAGATAAGTAGTTGATGAGTTGGCACATACATAAGGTTTATAGTTGATGATGTTGGTACATATTGATGAGTCATAGTTTATGTGTATTTGATGCATGATTGGTACATATTTGGTACATGGTTGATGCACTCGTTGATAGAATAGGTTGAGGTATAGGTTGGTGTACGGTTGATGCACTTGTTTATGGTACATGTTGTTTGGTATAGGTTGTTTGGTACAGGTTGTTTTATGTAGGCTGATTGGTACAAGTTTACAGTAGTATATATAATAGTGATAGTGTGACAGTGGCTCCATAATTGTACCTCTACGTCAGGGCGGTTGGATGGGGCAAGGAAAGGTGGTTATAGACACCTTCCGGTTGTAGCCAAAGAACATAGAGGGTTGTATCCTCCTTCTGGTTGTAGCCAAAGAATTGGGGAGTTGGATCTTCCCTCAGGTTGTATCTTGAGAAACTAGGGGGTTGGAGCCTCCTTTCAGTTGTAGATGGAAAACAAAGGAAGTTGGTGCTTCCAATTAATGTAATTCTTAAAGACATATAAGAAAAAACATTTTGTGGTTTTCTCCCGCTTTGGGTTTCCACGTAAAAACATTGGTGTACTATGTATGTGTATGATTTTTCATTTGTTCATTGTTTATTTACTCTGCAACTATTGGATGATAATGCTTCATTGATATAACACTTGCATTTTATGGTTAAAAATGATTAAATTTCTCTATTATTGATTCACCCCCCTCTGAGTAATCCAACAATTGGTATCAGAGACGGTTCCTTCAGGAAACAATTTTACCACTAGATGGATATCATGAATTATTTTGAGAATGGAGTACCACTATTCAATGGTCAGAATGGTTTAAAGTATGAGATATGGAGTGGAAGGAAGAAAGTATTTTTACAGGCACAAGGGTATTATATTTGGCTATTATTTGTTACAGGATATGATAATTCAAAAAGGGAAAAGACTGTAGCCAAGAAGGAATTCAAGAAGAATAACAAAATAGAAATGGATTTCATCTGGGAAGGATTACCTAATATGATGTAACAGGAAAACCCCCTACGGACTACATTAGGGTTATAAAGTGCAGGCAGAGCTAACCGTCTAAAGTCTCATACTTTTAACAACTATCCTGACATTACCCCACAATCATACATAAAAAGCAAAGTATAGGGATCTGATAGTCCTACCTTAAACTCTACATTCGGTGTCGATCCCTTGGTGCTCGGTTGTTTCCAACTGCAAGTCTCCTCCCAAGGCTGACCTGCATTCACCAAAAGACAAACAAGAAACTACAAGCATGCATTCTATATATGGATTAGTGGGTTAGATGTCATAACAAAAACACAAATAAATCATGAAGATTGAAGACATCATTTGGCGGGACATAAAAAGTATTTCTTTATATTAATATCACGAAGTCGCTTACAATATCATACCAGCCACTGCTCCTCGAACTTGGTCATGGGATCCTCTTCACCATGCACCAAATTCTTCCATGTATTCTTCTCCTCTTCGGTTCTCTCTAGGGAAATGGCAAGGATTTGAAATGGAGGAGAAAGGGATGAAAAAAGGGAATTCTGGCTCAAACTCACGATGTGGTTGCAAAATATTGGGGCAAAGGGGGGATATTGAAATGCACAGAGTTTCTTTTCTCTTGTGATTCCTCTTGTAAAGGGACCCCAACACCTTCTTTTATAGGCCAAAAAGATAGGTATTCGTTTGGGTGACCGGCTATAGGCGATCAAATGATTAGTAATGGCCCCAAAACCCTTATCCCTTTGCAATTTTTAGTTTTTCATACTTTTTGTGAGTATACGCAGGTTGTAATGGTTCAACAAGCATGTGTACATGGGTAGTAGTGGTGCAAGGCACATACATCTTCAAAAAAATGGTTTTTTAGAAGAGTTGTTCAATGATGACTTGGAAAAAATAGCAAGTAAGATGGCATGATGCCATGTATGCATGTCTGGTGCAATTTAGGGTTATAACAGATGTCCCCTAATGTGTGGGATCAGAAGAGAATCTTATGGACGAAATACATTACAAATATTCACCAACGTACTAAGCGAGTGAGCCCAGAGACCAGAGTTCAGGAGGTTCCATCTGCAAAATAATAATTTGTCTCACCGAGGCAGGCATACCCATGCTCGGGATCAAATAAAATCATGGCTGCCAATCAAATACACTGCAAATCCATGCCATATAACTATATAAAGTGTAGTCGTGAGCAATACACAATGGATCTACATCTCAAAATCAAAAGATATACATGTATAGTATCCATATTCAAGAAGCTAATGATGCTTGATGGCGGTAGATGAAGCTTTCATAGCTCGAGCAACAACTTCAATATCTTCAAAACTCAGGTAGGAGTGTAATATCAGTGTATGACTTTACTACCCATAGGTCTTCGACGGCTTGTTGGGAACAAACAAGAGGATCTCGGTGATCAGGCATAGAACTTCATTGATTTTGAACAAGGACTCGATTGGTCTTTCGGGGTGGCCAGACATGAGGACAAGAGACAAACTACAAAAGGGTCGACTCAAGTTTAGTAAAACTTCCCCTGGACAAAAGCATGACAAATGACGAGACTCAGGTAGCATGGCATTGACATAAGTTCACGACGCAGGAGGCAACGCGAACTCTCCATATGTTTGGAAGGATAACCAAATGGAGGAGGACATGGCTCTATGTAGCGAGAATAGCTTCCTAAGGTCATATTAAATCCCAGAGTTTGACGAACAAACGAAAGGATGTGCTTTGTCCAAGGGCGACTCATTGTGCTGCCAATAAAAAGAAAATACTTTTCCCTTCCTCTTTTTGGGGTATATTTTATTTTTTTGACTTTTCAATAATTTTGGAAAGCTTGAAAAAAGAATAAAAGAATGTTGCGTTACAAAGGAGGAACGAGTGTCGAAGACATACTAGCACAAGGAACAGACTAATACTCAGAGAAATGAGACATATGCAGGAAATGGACACTCGAGAAAAATCCTCCATGGGTCAAGGTGTCAAGATGCATAGGCAAAGTGCTACAAGGCTTGCGTATAAGGCATGCTTCAGATGGTTCAGTTGAGAGAAACATGGAGCCGACATTAGGCCAAAGACGCAGGAATGAAAATGTGATTAATAAGACATAATGATAATGTCCTTCGATGTAATTTTAACGAGCCCAGAGAAGGTAATCTCGACGTATTTTTTCATTTTTAGAGTCTTAAAAAGCGTAAAAGGAGACTCCATTGGGGTACCTTTTTCAAAGGTAGTCTAGTCGGTTCGAAAAAGGGGTAAACTAGCACTGAACAAACGTCTATTCAAAGTCATTTTAACGAGTGTGACAAAGACAAGATCACTCGACAATCTTTTCATATTTAAGGAGTCTAAAAAGAGCTTAACTATGGACTCCGTAAGGGATGTTCTTCTGGACCAGTTTAATGAGTGTGAAGAAACAAGGTCACTCGACCATATTTTCAATTTTAGTCAGTCTGAAAAGAGATTAGCTATGGACTCCGTGGGGGTTCCTTTCTCGTAAATTTAGTCTCTCAGGCCCGAAAAAGGGTTAAAATTATACCTGAGAATACTCTTCTAGTGAACCAAAGTTCCTAGAGTACACATGTGTTCATACAATTGACCGTCCGGACCGAAATAGGGGTAAACTACCGTCGGATAGACGTGCCTTCAAATTTTAGTTTGGCAAGCATGAAGGGTGACAAGATCGCTCGACAATCTTTTCATGTTTAGAGGGTCTGAAAAGGGCTTAAAAGAAGACCCATTTTTGTTTGGGAGTCTCAAGGGTGAGGTCAAGAGTGATAATGAATCATGCAAATGAAGCTCAAACTCGTAATCAAGAAAAACTAATAAGGACTCCCGAGCCTATAGTCATTAACGACGGCATGGACACCAAAAGCAATGAGGATCTAACTAAGGAATCCATGTAAAGGCCGGCTCTACAACTAAATTATGACACTTCTAGAGCATCAAATATAGTTTTGTGTTGCAACTCGGTGGGGTTGATCCTATGGAAAAGAGAAAAAGACAACGAGATGTAGAAAGTGGAGGTGGAAACCTAACTTAGATGCAAAAAGTTGAAAAAATGACTTTTTACCAAAGGACCTTCAAAAATGACCCAACTCTCAAAAAGTTTCCCGATACCAAAAGTAACACGTATCATAACATCCCATAACAAACTCAGGAACCATACTAAGATATTTTTTAAGCTAGAAAAAATGACAAAAGGGTCGAAAAAATGACAAAAATGGGCCAAAAAATCTATAAATAGAAGCTGGCAGCTCATTATCACCATTGTAAATTGAGAATTGACCAAAAAGTAAAAAAAAACACTTTGCTAAAAGACATGATTCCCAGAGCTTCAAAGGATGAAACGAACTTCCGCTCGGACCAAGTAAGTACCAACTAGCTCCTCTTGCATTTCTATGTTTTCCTTTTGCATTTAATTTGTTTTTTTTTTGGGGGGGGCACCTCTAAAAAAGGTCAGCCCTACGTGTACGTGGGCTATCTTAGGAAAACCTATGTATGCCCGTGTGTAGAAAATAATCTGCCCATGTGCATACATGACTGTGTCTAATACAACCCACATACACCCTCTAATATGTGGAAAAAATTAAAAATGCAAGATGTAATCCTCCATGAACTTGTCATTTTGCAAGATGTATGTCCAATGGAGAGAGAAGGAGCATGAGGACGTGGATATTTGGGTCGATGAGGACCCCACAACTATGGACGCATTGAGACAATTTGGTTTGTGGAAGTTCTTCTAGTGTCCATTTATGAGGGCACAACCCAGGCTATTGAAAGCCTTGGTAGATTACTGGCATCCTGACGCTAAGGAATTTATGATCGAGGGGCAATAGTTGACTGTTGGCCCTGACCAAGTTTTGAGGAACACTTGGTCATATTTGACCATTTTTTGGACTTTGACAACTTGTCAAAGATGGAGCACAACGTGAAGCGAAAATCCTGGAAGCTAGACCCCTTTTTGGGTCCTTTTTGGGTTTTGGGGGATAATGTAATGGGAAAGGGATGTCGACCCATGGGTTTAACCACGCTTAGGCCCACTTTTGTAATGTATAAATAGATGTCTAGGCAAAGTAAGTAAGGGTACGGTAGCCCATCTATGTGATGTAAGCTGAGTGCTAGTAGTGCTCTGTGCATGACTGTAGAAGGGTTACAGAGCTAAGTGCAAGTTATTATAGAGATTATAGAAGGCTTTGTGCTACAACACAAGGAAGAAGGATCTATCAACCTGCGCAGATCTTTTGTCCTGTGCGCAGAAGGGTTTTTTGGTGATTGTGTGTTATAACTTGATTAATTGAAGCTAATAAAGAAGAAGACTTTGTGGATGTAGCCCCAGGGTGGGGGTGAACCACAGTAAATCTGTGTGTTGTGCTCTGTGTCTTGACCTAATGTGTTTGACTCTTCCTTTGCTAAGTGCTTTGATGTGTTTAGATAGATCTATTTATGCTTTGTGCTTCCGAGATATGAATGAATGTTAGATCTGGTATGTAATATGCTTAGTGCTTGATACACCGAATCTAATATATCATGTTGTGGTTAAGTGTTGAATTATCTTAGATCTAAGTACATACTGTGATTCTCTGTGCTATCTGTGAAGTATCATAAGGGTTGAAAATTGATGAATAATCTATGCTAGGTGATTGCTAAGTGTTATAATCACAGATCTGTGTCCCAGCTAAGGTTGCAGACACCTGAGTCTTGCAACCACCCCTGCCTCTACCTCAGGTGAGACTTCATCTACTTCGCAGGTGTTGTCGAAAGGGCCGATAGTTAGGGCTTTGTTGGTGCGTTGTTGTAGCGTTGAACCCTGGGTCTTCCCCTATGCCAACAAATGGTTTCGTTGCCGGGACCTGAAACTGTGATTGTTGGGAACTGAGTAGAAGCAGCTTTGTGCAAAGATTTGTCTTGAAATTTTGAAAGCTTTGTGCATGGATCTATGCCCTAGTGTGCAATGATCCACTTGATCTAAAAAGATACGTGCTAAAGAAGGAAGGACATATCTGAAGAAAATAAGTCAGATCTGCAAGAAAAGAGGTTGATACTGAAGAAAAGAAGTAAGATCTGTAAGTTTTGTTCTCTGATAAAGGTAAGAATAGTTAAAATTTCTTAGATTTGGAAGTTTTGTGCCCTGTAGAAGTAAAAGAAGTGAAATTTTTTGTTTCTAAAGTATGGATTTAGGTATTCTTGATAGATTTTGTCCTAGCTTGAAAACTAGGGCATTGTTAGATGAAAGAACGTTTGATATGAATAGATCTGATAAGAATAATGAAAGATATGTTATACCTATGCATAGAAAGAATTTTTTGACTAACCAATGGATGCAAGATCATAGAAAGAAATTTTTGTAGGCTAGCCATTATGACCCTAGCAAGTAGTACAAGAAAAGTTGGGGATCATTGAAGAGAAAGAGAGGATTAACTCTTTGTTACAGTTACAGAAGACCAGGACATATTGCTAAGGAATGCCCTGGGAGAAACCCTAGTTGCCTCTATTGTAAGGCTATGGACCATGAAGTACTGGATTTCCCTAGAATGATTGCTATACTTGAAAAGAT
>ML818291.1:79335-91534 GCA_009831015.1 Picea engelmannii | reverse complement strand
GCTAAACTGTAGCTACAATGCTATGAGACTTCCGGTTCGGCCTGTTGCTGAAACCCTGGAAGGGAAGTGAGGTAGCCGAGGGACTGTTGAGAAGAGAAGGGGCACACTTCCTTGGGTGGGACAGGCATGTGGGGAATGATAGGCGGTAGGTTGTTAGTCTAGTGAGCACCTAAGACAGAGTCTTTCCTGTTGTCCATGAGCCTTAGCCTGTATAGAAATCCCTTTACCCTGGGTGGATTTCAGTCCCAGCTCGAGGGTTATTCACTGTTGAGAGTGATGAATAGTGTAGTCTATGGTTGGGAGGTTCATGGACGGTCTGTAAGAAGTTGGTGACAGTCTTTCTAAGATAAGTACCAATTGTATCATATATGGATATGTTGTTTTGTTATTTACATGCCTATGTTACGATTTTATCATATATGTGACTATGATTTCTTGTGTGCTTATGGGTAATTTCCTATAAATTATGCATATCGGTAATTACTGTTATTTTAATATAAAAGTCGTATGTTACAGAAAGTAATTGTTTGTTTATGTTTAGATGTAAAGCTTTCGTGAGCGTGTTGTATGTATATGTTTTAGTTTCATACAGTCTAAAGAGTAAATTTAGGTGGCATGGCTTAGTTGACTACTGGGTATGCTACTGTATGTTCCGTAGTATGGGAACGAAAGTGTTCCCTAGAGTAGCATGGCCTGACCTGATGGTTGGGAATGTTACCAACTGGCATCAGAGAATGAGTGGATTCTTTGGAGTGGTGTACCCCGGCCTCAGGTTGGTCAGGGGGATCGTTACACATATGATGAAGGAGTATTACCCTTGGATCTAAAGAAAGAATCTCAGCATCATGAAGTGAATATGTCAAGAGAAGATAAGAATCAAAATGGAAAAAGGATGACCGAGATGAAGCTCACTGGGACGAAGGCTAGGAAGCTAAGTAGGAAGAGAGCCAAGATCGAAAAGTTACAGAAGATTCCAGAGGAAACTTCGCAGAAGGAAAAATCACAGTAATTAAGCTTCATCAGGATATCAGAACAACGACATATGACACTTCGCCGTGGTGAAGCAATATAGCTATTGGACCGATATACCCGTTCGACTTCTTCCCCGAATGGACAGAAAAGAATTAAATGATCACCACTAAACCGTTGGACCATGCCATAATGGATGGATCAATCTTCATGGAAGCTTCATACCCATTGCAAGCAGACCGTTGATGGATTTCCTATTTATCTCTTCATGCTGTGCCCGAAGAATACTTTTTCCAATTGAAAAGTCGAAGCCCGCAGAACTAGTGATTGTCCACAGTGATCATTGCAAGCAGATTGTTCATCCTACTGCAGTATTTTGAGATCATCATGACCCCAATTATCTTTCCTAAGTGCGTATGTCTGACAAGCTCACCGCACTTGAGGAATCTGTCACAGAGGTCGTTCTCGATTTAATGACTGAGAGAGTCATTTCTGAAAGAAGAATGTCCACCGGAATTTAAGCATCATCAACGAGAGGAGTGCAAGCCTCCCCGTCGACTACTAGAGCAGGAACATCTCGAGCTGGCGCAGAGAGAAGAACTAAGAATAAAGACGACATACCAATGCGAATTTAGTGCCATCCATCCTACCAACTTACATGCCCCCTCTGAGTGGTGATATTAACAGGGACAATGTCCCTAGAGACTTTGAATACACCCTAGTCACTGCATATCTATCGAAAGGAGTACGCACCTACCACGCAGATCAAGACAAGGTTATAGCGTTGAAGTTTTGTGAATTCAACCTGGGGGACCGTAACGTTTATATCATGCTTGCCCTGTATAAGTACTTGAAGAGAACTAAGGGCAAGAATTCAAAGCTCATTCCTCAGCAATGGACGATGAACCTCGCGTAGTCTACTTTGCTCAATGTTATGAAAATACCGCACTTTGGCAGACACCAGGAGGTGAATGCTTGTGTAAAATTATTGCTAGCAAGTTACCAAGGAGGATACATGTGGTTAGAGCATTGCATAACTATTGATCCAATGTTGATCAATAGGATCACTGGGCTTAGCATGCAGGTCCCTGATCCCCATGAGTAATATCCTAGAAAGACCGCAGACCGCGCTCTTGCGCAGAAGATCAAAGAAGCCTATGGTGATGTTGAGAAAGGCATGAGAGGCTACAAGGTAGCTTCTATTGAAAGTGGCACAGTGTGCCTCGCATGCAAACTGATCGCAGGGAATTTGGTACACAAGAATTGACCAACACAAGTATCTGGATTTGTAGTTGACCTCACAGGAAAGTGCGCAGAGGGACTACAGATGAACTGGGCGAAGTACCCAGTAAATCAACTAGAGATTGACTGCAGAGAAGCCTAGGATTAGGGGCATGAATTCCATTTTAGATGGCTCCTGATACTTATCACTTTTGTTGCATGGGAGCTACCGAAAGGCACAACCTTCCTAGACCTTGACCCCTTTGAGCCACTAGCCATGAAGTTTAGTACATTATGGTACTCGAATGACATGAGAAAGTAATGGAAATCAAATGTCATTTTCCATGCGTACTATAACCAATTGAAATCTTCCATAAGGAGTGAACCTCGCATAACTTTGAACACTTTATAGAGATTCTGAACTCTGATAAAGTTCAGCATGGACTGCCACTTTATATACCTAATCCCACGCATTGATGAGCACCAGGAACAACTTAAGTCCTATTATAAGCTGACAGAAGAAGACCTGGAAGATATCACCAAGGAATGGTCGGCGGACTTCCTTGTTTCAGCAGACCCTGTATAAATGTCCGACATCGACAACCACAGAACTGTGCAGGATACACTTGGGCCTAGTAAGACAAAGAAAGAAAAGACGATGAAGAAGATTGAAGAAGTCCAGGATGTTGACAGCCTATCTGTAAGGATGGATTCCTTTACACCAGATGAAGAAGGTGATGAAGAAGAAGGTACAGAAACTGAACAATAGAAAGTCGAAGTACCATCGCCTAGGAACGAAGAAGACTCGTCGAAGAAAAGGAAGGTCTCACCTCTGAAATATTCCTCCAGAAAGAAACCAAGAACCCCTGTAACCAAGATGCAAACTACCCTCACGTTGGATGACTTTGATTTCATTGTTGCAGCGGTCAATGATGCTTCAAAGGAAATCATAGAGAAGCAGGAGGTGAAGCAGGAACAAATGTATAGCCAAATTGAGATCGCGCTCCAAGGAGTACAACAAGCACTCCAATCTAACTGAGAAATATCTACTGCGCCTCTGCCAGAAGGAACAACAGAAGTGGGAGATGAATCAATTCAACTCCACAATATTGTTGATATAGTCGAAGTACGCCTTCGACATGCTCAGGAAGAAAAAGTGTAGGCCACCCAAGCCCTAAAGAAAGAACAGGAGGAAATTATTGAACAACGCCAAGCCACGCAACAAGAGAAGAATGCTCTCCAAGAAAAAATTGAAGAATATAGAGAGAAGATCCAAAAAGTGAAAGAGCAGTTGCTCGCAAAGCAGATAGGAATTGAAGAAGCAGTCAACAGAGCATTTCTCTCTATGACTGGCTTAGAGTAGAAGGCTAAAGAGCTGATAGAGTGCCAAGTGATGAAGATGGATGAAGTTATTTAGCAACTTCAACAAAGGGTCATGGAATTAGAGCTTCAGATCATACCACATACTCTGCATGAAGTGCGCGACCAACGAGAATTGATTACTCAGAGCGTAGTCGATAGGATTAAAACACTTTCTACAAAATGTAAACAACTAAGTAGCAGAAGCACGCAGATATATGAACAACTATCTGAAGACCCAGAGTTGAAGAAGATGGAGTTCCAACTCCAGGAAGAAAAGAAACATGTAGATATAGTACATGCACATCTCAATCTCCTATCACCCATAGAGAGGATGAAGAGATCCTAGGAATAGTGCATTGCCCAATAACTCATTATTACCACATAGAACAGAGTGATGGAAGTCACCCAGAAACTCCAGCCGAGCCATGAGGCGGCCTACCTACTGTTTGAAGAAATTGAAGGCCAAGGAACACTACTAGAACAAGTAGTTGTTACAGTCGAGAAAAACCTGGAAGGACCTATCAGCGGAGAAGTTGTTTAGGAATTCACTGAGAAAGAATCAGTAGCATAGAGACAAGTCAAAGTAGCTTGAGCCAAGCTCAAGACCTTTGAGGCAAAGTTACCTAGACCTGAGTGACTTGGGACGAGTCACAAGTGAGTGTCAGGGGCCTGTTGGCCCTGACCAATTTTTGAGGAACACTTGGTCATATTTGACCATTTTTGGGACTTCGACAACTTGTCAAAGATGGAGCACAACACGAATAGGAAATCATGGAAGCTAGACCCCTTTTTGGGTCCTTTTTGGGTTTTTGGGGATAATGTAATGGGAAAGGGATGTCGGCCCGTGGGTTTACCCATGCTTAGGCCCAATTTTGTAATGTATAAATAGATGTCTAGGCAAAGTAAGTAAGGGGATGGTAGCCCATCTATGTGATGTAAGATAAGTGCTAGTAGTGCTTTGTGCATGACTGTAGAAGGGTTACAGAGCTAAGTGCAATTTATTATAGAGATTATAGAAGGATTTGTGCTATAATGCAAGGAAGAAGGATCTAGCGAGCTGCACAAATCTTCTATCCTTTGCGCAGAAGGATTTTTCATGACTATGTGTTGTAACATGATTAACTGAATCTAATAATGAAGAAGACTTTGTGGATGTAGCCCCAAGGTGGGGTTGAACCACGATAAATCTGTGTGTTGTGCTATGTGCCTTGACCTGATGTGTTTGACTCTTCCTTTGCTAAGTTCTTTGATGTGTTTAGATAGATCTATTTATGCTTTGTGCTTCTGAGATATGAATGAATGTTAGATATGGTATGTAAGATGCTTAGTGCTTGATGTATAGAATTTAATCTATCTTGTTGTGGCTAAGTGTTGAATTATCTTAGATCTAAGTACATACTGCGATGCTTTGTGCTATCTGTGAAGTATCATAAGGGTTGAATATTGATGAATAATCTATGCTAGGTGATTGCTATGTGTTATAATCACGGATCTATGTCCTATCTAAGGTTACAGACACTTGATTCTTGCAACCACTCCTACCTCTACCTTGGGTGAGACTTCATCTTCTTCGCAGGTGTTGTCGAAAGGTCCGATAGTTAGGGTTTTTTTGGTGCGTTGTTGTAGCATTGAACCCTGGGTCTGCCCCTATGCCAACATTGAGTCCAACGACTGAAGACATTTACTTCCTGACTAGTCTCTCAAGGAGAGATGATCCGGTCAAATTACTTAATTTTCCCCTCGGGCCTCACAACATTGAGGAGTTGATTGGACTCCATTGTGAGGATGTTACTAAGAAAGTAGGTTCTCAGGTGACGATAAAAAATCTCATCAATCTATCACTGAAAGTGATAGTTCTACTCATTGGGCGAATTACTGAATCCGTGGCTTTGCATCAGGCCTCCTGGGTGCACATGCATTGTACAGTGCAGTGCTTAAATGAATAGATTTTTTATTGGAGTAAAACCATGATAAACTGCATGAAGAGACAGCTCACTGAGTGTCATGGGCAAGAAAACAAAAACTTCGGGTTTGGGACCATTCTGTGCTCTTTATTCTTTGAGAGGGCACCCAGTCTTAGTCCGTGAGAGACAGTGCAAGGGCATGAGGCCTCCCTCCCAACATTATGTATATGGGTGCCATTGTTGCCATGACAGGGGGGTGAAAGGCCCATAGAGGCCTTCGATGACAAGTTTTTTGACTGGTGGGCATGGCAGATTCCGACAATCGAGGACTACCCCTATGCTAGGATCAACTTTTTGAGGGATCTGGACATGCCTGTACCTCCCAGAGGTGATCGAGGAGAGATAGGTATGTTTGTTTTTCAAAGTTATTTAATTTTTTATTTCTTTTTATATATATCATTTTTATGTGTATCAGAGTATGTGACAACTATGTATCTGTTATGTACAGATGTGGGACCAGTGTATACAACAGACTTCTTGAGGACCAGATAGCATCCTCGACCAGAGGTAGGACCAACCGTAGCTGTCGGACCAGCAACAGTAGTAGGGGGACCTCTGGCCGGAGAGGCTGAGAGAGTATTGAGAAGGGTGGAGTGGAACATCACCGTGCTCACTCGTATAGTCCCTATGGCAGAGATCGAGGATCTCCCACTGTCAATGCAACCTCACATAGTTGGGGTACCACGGACCTGGGTCCAAATCTTCCAGCATTTGGAAAATGTCGTTGTTCACTATGGTAGGGCCAACATGCCCCGCCCTTAGCTAGGATGGACTACTTACGTGTCGAGGGAACCTTTCGTATATCTTTGAGGGCATAAGACTCGTGACTCTTACTGGACATATATTTTTCAGGTGCTTGCGCTCACCTATGTACTCTGATACTTTCAATATATATATATATGTGTGTGTATTTACATATTTTTATGTCTTATGGATTACATTTATTTACAAATGTATTTACATGTGTGTGTGCATGTTTTTACTTACATGTGTGCAATATGCCAATATAATACATGATTAGCTAGAGTATCTATGATTTGATTCAATCTCCTAGGAACATGGATATACGTAATGTAATAAAATATTTGTTCTAAGAGACGGACCCTAAGGAACTGTTGGTGTAAAGTAGGATCGTAAACACGTTAAACCCCATTTAACTGAGACACAACTAGCTGAGCATCTAAGTAGACCCAGAGGTGAGAGATACCATGCGACAAAGCATCATGAAGCAATTCTAAGACTGTGTTGTATTCGGCGACATTGTTTGTGGCGTCACCTAAATAGATACCTTGTGAAGATATAAATTGGCCTTGAGGTGTGAAAATCACCCAAGCTGCGGAAGCATGCCTCTAAGTGTGTCGACTAGTGCCATCCTCAAACCCAACGAAGACCATTGATTCACTTGACATCTGCCACGGTGAAAAAGATGACATAAAAAATGACACATCCATAAAACCAAAAATACAAAAACTAAAAAAGAAAATGTATAAGAACTATACATATGTACAAGAAGTCACCCAAGGTGACCCAACTACGATTAATACTTCTTGAGGTAGAGCCTATTTCTAGGCTCTACCAAAGAATTTCCCTCAAAGTCCACCAGACTATAAGTGCCCTTCTTTAGAACCTCCTTCACGATGAAAGGTCTGAACCAAATGGGTTTGAACTTGCCTACCCCTAGGGGATCCTTATCTTGGTCATAGACTAGGACAAGGTTGCCTTCAGAGAAAATCCAAGGAAAAACGGACCGATCATACTGACACTTGAATTTTTGTTTGTGAGCCTCGTTGGCCAAGGTTGCATCTCGACGCTACTCAAGATACAATAAACACTCTTCAAGCGGTGAAGTGTCTGGAAATAACTGTACTGCCAAGTTTAGAGATGGGATCTGGCACTCTATAGGCAAGACTGCTTCCAGCCTGTAAACGAGTTGAAAAGGTGAGAAACCGGTTGCAATTTTAACATACATTTAGTAGGCCCATAATGCCGAGTACAACATCAAATGTCAATTTGACTTGGCCGAATTGATCATTCACTGTAAAATAGTCTTAAGGGACTTATTCATAGCTTCCACCTGACCATTCACTTGTGGGTAGTAGGGTGAAAAATGTTCTTGCTTCAACCCAAGCTTTGACGTTAACTCATACATCATTTTATTTTGAAAGTGACTGCCATGGTCAGTGACAATCTGTCTTGGGACGTCGAACCTTTCTATTATCTGGTTGAAAAAAAAGAGAGTTGTTGTCTCTCCATCATCTTTGAATGTTGGCATATCTTTGACCCACTTCGTGAAGTAGTCTACTGCTATGATGATATAATGGTGCCCCCTTGCTGAAGGGGGGTTGCATGTAGTGTAATCAATCCCCCACTTGGTGAAGGGACCAACTGTGATGACGGGAAACATAGGAGAGGGGTGTGCCCTCATCTTCTGAGAGAAGATATGACACGGGTGGCACTTTTTGACTGATTCAATATAATATTTGATTAATGTCGGCCAAAAGTAATCGGCTCATAGAATATTTTGGGTTGTTTCCAACACTGAAAAAATGACCGCCACATGCTCCAGTTTGGAAATCATTAAGCATGATTTCTGCTTCTTCATGAGTGAGACACCAGTGGAGGATGCAATCTACACCTCAATGATACAAATTGTCCTCGAGTATCAGATATTTCTTGGCCTAATGGTGTATACGGCGATGCTCATCACGAGAAGCAGAGGTGGGGCACTTCAAAGTTTGGAGATAGACTAGTATATCTCCATACTATGGGTCCGAAGACATGATCAAAAACATGTCTCCTTTAATAGGAGACTCCTCGAGTATAACATCACCTGATTCGACCGGAAGTTCCAAGATGAGTTCCACAAAGACCAACGACTTTTTGGATTTCACCGAAACAAAATCGAAGTCAATTTTTTGGAGGATAAATATCCATCTACTGATCTTTCCACTGATTACACATTGTGTCAACACATATTGAAACGAATTCACAATGACAATGATGATCGTCTTGTGAAACAAGATATAATGATGGAACCATTGGACAACATGCACTGCTGCCAACGCAATTTTTTCAACATGGGACTAATTGATTTCTGGTCCAACCAAGCCTCGACTTAGGTAATAAATCACGTATTCTTAGAGAAAATCATCCTCATGAACCAAGACCATATCGATGGTCGACTCCGTAGTGGCCAAGTACAATAAGAAATATTTATTATAATTGGTTGGCCAAAGCAGAGGGGAAGACGTGAGGGTGTGTTTCAATGCTTCGAAAGAGCGTTGAGGGGCTTCGCCCCAATGAAAAGGAATGTCCTTCTTTAGTAAATGCATGAAACCCTTTGTAATGTCGGCATAGTTTACAATGAAACGTCGTAAAAGGTTTTCCTTTCCCTGTAAACTATGAAGTTGAGGGACTATGCACGGGGAGGCAACTAAACTATCGCCTCAACCTTTAGAGGATCGACCATGATCCCTATTGTCGAAACTATGAAACCTAACAGACAACCTGACGTTACACAAAAAATACATTTGTTTAGATTCAAGAGAATCCAATAGTAGTGACATCACTCAAAGATAAGTCTGAGGTGTGTGGGATGATCATCTCTCTTATGAGATCATGATGTTAAATCATCAATATAAGCCTTGACTATGTGTTTGAGATCATGGAAAGCAAAAGAAATGGCCCGTTGAAAAGTAGCTACAACATTTTTCAGACCAAAAGGCATCTTCCGATAAGTGAATGTACCCCACGGACAAATGAAAGAGGTTTTGTGTTGGTCTTCAGGTTTGATCTGTATTTGATTGTATCTCAAAAAACCATCGTTGAAAGAAAAGACCTTGCAACCTGCATATTCATCAACTATCTGGTCAATAAACTATGTGGGGAAGTTATCCTTTGTACATGCCTTGTTCAAATCACAAAAGTTCATACATACACGAATCGTACCCTGTTTTTTATTGAATGGAACGATATTTGACACCCATTGAGTCAGTTGGATGGGGTAGATGAAACTAGCTTCAAGCACTTTCTCTACTTCATCCTTAATAGTTGTTGCTTTCTTAGGATTAACTAGATGAAGCTTCTGTTGGACCGACTTAGCATCAGGATACATCGTGATTTTGTGTTCAATGATTCTTGGAGCTATGCCTGGAATTCCCTTGTAAGACCAGGAAAACACATCACATAATTCTTTAAATAAGTCCTTCTAGATTCGAATCTCCTCAGGGGAGTAGTTTGCTCTGACGAAGATATTCTCCATGATGCTAGGGGTTCTGGAGATATCAATAGGTATCATTTTAGCGATGGTTTCCATATTTCCTTTAGCGTAAAATGCGTGTGTAGCCAAAGGATTGATAGGACAAGACCTATCTCTAGTCATAGTCAAAGTGAATTCACCTGCTTCAATTCTTCTTAACTCTGGGAGGAAATAAGATCTGTGATGGAGATTATCCCAAGGTCTATCCGAACTAGTCATTGACTCAATAATCTCCTCATATGAGGGCAAGACTAATTCTAAAGAATCAGTATCGACGAGGGAACATTGATCCCAAATAGGCTCGAGAACTGGATCTAACTCCTGTGCGGGGGTCGGATCAGGATCGATGAAATCTTGTTGGACTATAGAGTACGCAACCTCTGTCGTGGAAAAAAGCATGGTCATGCCATGGTGCCTTGTTCCTTCCATCATGGCTTATGGGGAAGGAAGAGTCCACAGGTCATCAAAGTAAGACGTACAAAATGACGAGACTTGAAAATTTTCAACCTTAGGATGGTCAGGGATAGCCGATATGAAATTAACATCGTCGAAAGGAGGAGGGTAATCGAAAGTACCCATCAAAGGTGGGCACAAACTAACCCCTATGTTTACTATGCCGGGTTGGAGGTTATCAATCATTGGGACCATGGATGCCCCAGATGAAGGGTCAGGTGATCCAGGTGGATATTGGTGGACACCCACCTTTTCCAAATGGCTCAAAACAGTTTTCTGGCAATTTTGGCAATTTACTATTTTTAGCAGGTTTTAACTTCCGGGGCCATTTTGAGGGTCCAAATGATTTTTTTTCGATATATAGGTTCTCAATTATATCTAAAAGTATAATTGATCCCCCAATATGAATCTCCTCGACGATACCTTTCCAACGAGCTATCACACGCCTAAAACGGAGATCGTATGCAAAAGTTATGACCCCGAGAAGTTAATGTACTCACTTACCCAAACGGGGCCCACATGACTTTTGGCGCTTCATCTCCTAGGGTTAGGTTTTTGGATGTCTAGGAATTTTGGCATTCCCGTTTATTGTAAAAAGGCCTTTAGAGCCTCATTGTAATCATCTTCTTGCGAATGCGAGTAGCTGTCACATCTCTTCTCAGAGATAAGCTGCCACCATTCTAGTGAGTCTTTCACTCTGTATTTTTATAGTCTCTGTACATTTCTTTCATTAATAGAAATTGTGTATTACTGTATATCTGTGTTTATTGTTGCATCTCCGATACATTTCTGTTATATTATTGAATATCTGCGATATCTCTGTGCATTTCTTTATTATATCTCCGATCTCATTTCGTGTCGAAAATAATCCGGATGTGTTCCTACATAAATCTGGATCATCAGGATGGGAGAAAGACAACTGATCAATGGACACGATTCGAACCTCATGTGGAAATAACAAGACCCAGAAAACTATAGTGACCACTGCATTCATAGAATAGTCCAACTCCTTCCTAACAAGAGATTGTATTCAAGAGACGCATCGACCACTTCAACCTCGATGCACACGGTCTTCCCCCCTAACTGCACGGGGAAAGAGGGGATGATTCCATGTGGTCGGAATGAATGACCGTCGAAAGAGGTAAGAAGAGTAGGTAAAAAAGACAAAATGTGTTGGCCAATGGCCTTTCAACACGCCAATGACATCACGCATGTCGAGGCACCCTCATCAACCACCGTGCGAAAAATGTTCTGAGTAAATTTTTTTGTGGTGTAAGCCACTACTATCTGAAACGCCATGTGGTAAGGGAGATACGGTTTTAATTTGGTCGTATCAAGCATGATCATTCCCACATTACAAGTCTCTATAGATCCTAAGGCAGCTAACATAACCTTTGTCTAGGAAGGTCAGCTCTGGAGGGCCTCCAAAGTAGACATCGCACAAGGGGTTTCAGACAAATCCTCCACCACAGAGTAGTTTTGGGCATCCCTTTCATATGGATTGTGGCAATATTTCTTGAATGCACCTTTTGGGACGTGTGTCATTGTTTCTCCCAACGTATTCTCAATGTGGAGAGGAAGAGGTGGGTTTTCGACTTCTTTACCCTTCTCAGAAGTGTTTGGCATTTCGTAGTCACGTGTCCTAATTGCTATATCAACTTTACCTTTCAACATATACAAATTCGTGAACGAAGGATTACTTGAAGATGGAGGGGGTCCTTGACTTCCCCCTTCCATTCTTGAGGAGTCTTGAGTTAAATTTTGTCCATGTGGAAACAGGTTTGTTAACACGGTAGGCTGTTGCTATGCTAATAACGTCTGGGCCTCTGCAAGCCGAGGGTACATGTGATTCAGATGGTATTTTGTGCAAAGGTTACATGAATACTTATGTTGGCATGTTTTACAGGCAACGTATTCTTGTCATTGATGTCAAGTAAAACAACGATGATGGCTTAAGTACAGGAAGAATGTG
>ML818291.1:48835-63826 GCA_009831015.1 Picea engelmannii | reverse complement strand
TAGCCCACTGCGGATCGTAGGGAGTCACTGACAATACCAAACAAGCAGATTAGAACAGACTCACAAGCTTGTCTAAAAAACCCTAATAAAGAAAACACAAGAAATCTTTGATGAACAAAAGCTATACTGAGGTCATACCTAGGCTACAGACTGTTATAACAGAGACCAGGACTAGATCAAGAAATCCCTTGAGAAGTATGACTTCTGACAGGGAAGAGGATGACTGCCTCTTCTTTAAAAATGATTTTATCAACAGAGGCATGCTACTGACACTTCAACAGCCAGTGTATGTACGCGGGTTGTCTAAAGGTAGGGCATGTATGTACACGTGTAGACCCATTACAAGCCGTGTACACCTCTGTAACTTCTCAAAAAAATGAAAATTAACAGCCAAGCAAACCAGGCAGGGAGTACTGGTATTGAAGACCAGAATCCCTTAAAGACACAAAAATTTACAGAAACTCAAGAAAGGAAGGTAAACCAATTAAAATGCCCAAAAATATCCCCTAAAAACGCTAGAGGTCTCCCTAGTACAGTCGCCAATTCTGATGTAGAGAGAAAACCCCCTACGGACTACACTAGGGTTCTAAAGTGCAAGTAGAGCTAACCGTATAAAGTCTCCTACTTTTAACAACTATCCCGACATTACCCCACAATCATACATAAAAAGCAAAGAATAGGGATCCGGTAGTCCTACCTTAAACTCTGCATCCGGTGTTGATCTCTTTGCGCTTGGTTGTTTCCGACTACAAGTCTTGTCCCAAGGCTGACTTGCATTCACCAAAATACAAGAAGAAACTACAATCATGCATTCTATATATGGATTAGTGGGTTATATGTCATAACGAAAACACAAATAAATCATGAAGATTCAAGACATCATTTGGCAGGACAAAAAAAGTATTTCTTTATATTAATCTCACGAAGTCTCTTACAATATGAGATTGGAAACTTCTCCTCAAAGTCAGTCCTGGGCTCCTCTTCACCATGCACCAAATTCTTCCACGTATTCTTCTCCTCTTAAGTTCTCTCTAGGGAAATGGCAAGGATTTGCAATGGAGGAGAAAGGGCTGAAAAAGGGAATTCTGGTTCAAACTCACAATGTGGTTGCAAAATATTGGGGCAAAGGGGGGATATTGAAATGGGCAAAGTTTCTTTTCTCTTGTGCTTCCTCTTGGAAATGGACCCCAACACCTTCTTTTATAGGCCAAAAATCTAGGTATTCGATTGGGTGACCGGCTATAGGCGGTCAAATGATTAGTAACAGCCCAAAAACTGGTATCCCTTTGCAATTTTTAGTTTTTCACACTTTTTGTGAGTATACGTGGGTTGTAATGGTTCAACAAGCATGTGTACGCGGGTAGTAGTGGTGCAGGGCGTGTATATCTTCAAAAAAATGGTTTTTTAGAAGAATTGTTCAATGATGGCTTGGAAAAAATAGCAAGATGGCCTGATGCCAGGTATGCATGTCTGGTGCAATTTAGGGTTATAACATAATCTAGTAAGAGAAAAGGTTGGTAAATGTTCATCAGCCAAATAAATTGGGATAAGTTACATGACATATATTCTTCACCCATCACATATTCAGAAAATGCCAAAGAAGATGCAGGTACATATCAAGAAAAAATATGCTCACCATGTCAAATAGATTCAGAAGATGAAGAGTACATAATCAACAGAGGTATGTTGGTTTGATTTAATTGTAAAAAACATAGACATATTGAAATAGAATTCCATAAAGGAAATGAGACAGAAAAAAAAATAATTGAAAAAGAAGACAATGATGAATCATAATTGATCAGTGCTTTAGATGAACTAAGAAAAGAAAGAGAAGAAAACAAGTCACTCAAGAAATAATTGATGAAACAAAAGGAAAGTGCTCACATTTTTTAAGAAGCCCAAAAGGTCATCAATAACTTAAGAACTCAACTAGAAGAAGGCAGAAAGATCAAGGCAAATATTAAAGATCAAAAATAGTATTTGGAAGCCAACATAGTAGCATAGAAGTAAGACACATAAATGAGAGAAAATATATTGGCGGATCATCTCAAGGAAAGAAATAATGATCTAAATCATCTTGAGTCGGATTTTGATCAAGAAGAGAAATGAATTGAAGAAGAAATAATCACATTAAAAATTTAGCTTGAAGAAGAGAAAAGAACATAAGAAGTCATGAAGTCTCAGATAATGAAGAAAGAAGAAGAGGTTGATAAGCTTGAAGAAGAAGTTGTCACATTGAGAAGTAAAATCATAAAGCTCAAGAAGAATGTTGAAGAGACAAAAACATCCACATCAGTTATAGAGACTGAAGAGAAACACTCTAGGTTGCTAAAAAAGAAGAATGAAGAAAATAGAAAGAGTTATGAAAAAGTACTCAAAGGAAGGAATCATGGTCAACCGGAATCCAAGAAAACTATTGAATATACATCTTCAAGAAGGCCATCCATGTTCAAGACACAAATAAGCTTCAATCATGATCATGATCAGTCAATGCAGAAATTCATAAGGACTACACCACAAAGAAGATCATTCACTCCCAGGTATGCAAATTTCTTTTATGGTCATTTTTTTTATTGTACAAATTTTGGACATAAGGTTGTGGATTGCAGGGATTATAAAATAAATGTTCAAGCAAGAAGTGACTATGTGGCCCCATGTAACATTGAATGTTACAAATGTAATAACTATGGACAAATATCTAGTGATTGTAGAAGAATGATTGATACTTCCATGAAAGAGAACATTGATATCAGATATAATAAAGTATGGATAAGAAAACATGAAGAATAGGTGAACAAAGACCAGGTCCCGGAGATCGTAAAATCGACAATAAAACGAGATGAAGAAAATTCTACATAGAAAAAGAAAAACGTCAGATACATAAAGGTTTGGAAAATAACTGAAAGAAAAGAAGGATAGGTAAATAAGGAACAGATTCAAGAGATTTTACTTTCAGGCATTGTAGTGAAATATGAATACATAGATAGAAAGAAATAAGATAGAGCTTAGAGAGATGATGAATCTACCAATGAAGATGATGATGAATACACATCAGATCAGTAATTTTTCTGAGCCATCCATCTTAGAGACTCCCATGTACTATGAATATTAGACATGGGGAGTCTATGCGATAGCTGTGACAGAAAAAAGAACCATCCTTCGAGCAACTTGCAGAGTTTGAGTATAAATATCCAGAGCAGTTAGTTAGCAGAAGTACAGTTTGATAGATTAATCAGTTGTAGTAGTGAAAACTGCATGATAGTATAGTGATAAATGGGTCAGCATTATGAACAATTGTGTAGTAGAGTCTTGGAAAGTATGGACAGAAATGGATTCGTAAGAACACTTAGTAGGTTTGGACAGATATATGACAATGGATGAGAGCATGGATTCATATATTGGTTCAGAGAGTGGTTCAGAGACAAAGGAACATTATCATAATGGATGATAGTTACATAGTAAATGGCTCGAACAATGCTAATGGATTCCAAATTGACAGATATTTTTTGGACACATACAATGAATAAAACAATTCAAAATCAAAACATAGTAACTCTTAGAAACAACAATGACAAAACTCCTTATGATCTATGGAAAGGAATATCAACAAATGTGAATCACTTCAAAGTATTTAGAAGAAAATGCTACATCAAAAGAGAAGATGGAAGGATGGAAAGTTTGAATCTCGTGTGTGTTAGCACTCTGTAATTTTCCCAAGGCTATGGAGGTAGTCACAGAGGCAACATCAAACCACTTCAAGTCTTGGATCTATCCCTCCAAGACTCAAAGAGAGATCTCTCTGTTTGATATAGATTTGTTTGAATAGATATTAGGCTAGTTATGATAGATTGGTATTTTGTTTTTAAATGGTTTGGTTGGAGCAGGAGAAAAAGGCCATTGGGCAATGGGGTCAAAGAGATTTAATCCAATCAAAGAACGGTCTACAGAGGAGCTTACAGGGCAAGGTAGGAACTATGTTGGATCCTTTAAAGTTTGGTAAATGGTCAAGAAGAAAAAGGGATGAAAACAGATCATAACAGGGCAGTAAAGAATCCTGGGAATGACCTTCACGCAGAAAACATTGATATTGCTTTAAACTAGGAACATGGTGTATTTAAACAAATCCTGAGCTTGACTCTCTTTAAAACAATAGAGAAAGAAATAGATATAAAAAATAGGGAAAACATAATTACATAGAGGAAAACTTCACTAGCAAAATGACATTGGAATCCTGTAACTGTAATCTTGTTTTGATGAAATATGGCTCTGTGAGCTAATTACAACAATGAATGCTCCTTTTCCAGTCATGTTAAATAACCCCTACTCTATTAAAAACATGGATATAAATAATGATTACAATCCTTAGGATCAGGATATCAAATTTGATCCTCCTAGCTGAAAATAGCAAGTAAATCTCAAAGATCTAGAACTGCAAATTTGGTCGAATTTACTGAAAATAAGGGTACGCTCAGACATTGGTTTCTCCCAATAGGTGGAATATGTAAAAAAAATGTAGGATTTTATTGTATATGAGCATGTTCTGAACAAAAACCGCCTTCTGTTTCTCCAATTTCGTCTCCAGCTCACCAAAACATCTCCTGCAAAATCAAGACTGCAACAGGAAAAACCAAAAATTCGAAGACTGAGGCTGAAAGACAACTTCCATTCTCCCAACTGGTGACACCTGTGAAACATATGGAAGTATTTTTTGTTCATCAGCCCATTATGAACAAGAACCTCCCTCAGTTTTTGAAAATCTGTCTCTGTTTGCCCAGAATCCGCTTCGAAAGACAAGGTGTCAAACAGACAAAAAACAGGCAATTTTGAAAAATTGAGGAAAAGTGGTTTTTTGGGGAAAGGTGGTATTTTGGACCCCCCCCTGAGGTGGTAAGTGGTATTGGGAGGGGGGAGGGGGGGGTCCAAAATCACTAAGGGGCGACAAGTTTCTCCCCAATACCACTTATATCGAACACCCCCTCCCCCCTCATTAAAGCTCAAAAAGCACCGAGGAGGGGGTGTCCATTATGATTATTGGACTTTGATTTTTTTTTTACCTGGGATATGTGCATAAGGTGCGCATTATGTTTTGATTTATTACATTTTGAATTTTTTGTTTTATTTATTACATTTTAACTTTTTTGTTTTATTTATTACGTTTTTGTTATATTTATTACCTTTTTTGTTTTAAGTGTTTTCATTTTCGTTTTTGTTTTTAATTTTGTTTTAATGTTTTGCTTTTTGATTTTTGTTTTCTTTTTATTTTCCGTTTGGTTTATTTGTTATGTATTTTTTAATATCTATATTAACTTGTATGTTTATTATTTTATATGTTTTGTTTATTGTTTGTTAATTAATTTATATGTTTTATTAATTTGAATTAGTTTATATTTTTTTTATTAAATTTATGTTTTCTGTTTTTTAATTTATATGTTTAATAGTTTAATTTCTTAGTTAATGTTTTAACTTAATAAACTAACCTAAGTATTAAATTTACCCAAACTAACTTAGTTATTAATTATTAATTAATTTAGTATTACCAAGTCTAATCTAACTACTAACCTAATCTTTTTATCCTAAGGTGGTTTATTGCAAATGTAGGGACGAAGATGGCGAAGGGGAGAAAAAGTGAAGGATGAGAGAATGAAGGGCACAACAAGGTGACAAAGGATTGGGTAGGTTGATGAAGGACTGGGCAAAACAGATGGAGGGGAAAACGAAATCAACCGAGTCCAGCAAGCCATATGTCTTCATCATGGGGGTGATGCCAAATAGAAACTGAAGAATTGGGTTACCTATAATTATAGGACCCCAACATAGGATCCACATGGGGATGGAAGCTCCTTCATTAGGTGTCAAGAACCAATGAATTATGAACATGCAGACCGATGTTTTATTCATTGGGCCATGGAGTCACTGCAACTAAAATCTTCGAATTGGCTCAGATTTGACTGAACACCGAACTAGATAGTATCAACTGCAAACTCTGCTGGAAAATATACAATACTGAAAAAGATGCTCAAATGACTAAGCTGATTCAAAACTGCTACTTACCCTACACTACTGACAATTTCTTTGTTCCAAATGATACAATAATGCTAGTGCAGCCAATCAAGCAACTGCTCTAATAACTCTGCTCTTTTAATGTTTTCAATCAATATCATAAATGGAACTTGCATAGGCATCATGAATTGCTTTCCATCCTTATCTTCATCACAAGGAGCTTGATAAATATGTCAGATAACAAAAATACTGTGAATGCATTGTGGCTCTGTGATGAACAATTTCTCCATATAAATAGCCACTGGATCAAGATAAACTTGACCTATTACTAGATATTCAAATTTAACCAACTCCACCTCATGATTTGATGTTATAGTTATGCTATTTGAATCCTCATGCACTTCCTGACATGGCTGCAACTTTTCTGATGGGTTCTGAAATGATGCTTCTGTTGAACGCACCCCTATAGCTGACTGTCTGATCATATCCATATCATAACAATTTTTGAAATCATTGGGGGTAAATGAAAACTGACTTTGAAAACACACATTATCCAGAATATCAGCTATAGGGTCATGAAATGCTTTCGATAATGGTGGAATTGACTCTACTGGTACTTCATGGCTTACACTGTGACTTTCAACTAGAATTTGACCAAGATTCCCTCTCAAAATTTGAAATGAATTAAAGCAAAGAGGCAATGAATCAAGATGGATTAGCTCATCACTTATTTCGGGCTTCATGATTTCATTTGAGGTTTGACCTTCAAAAAGGCTCAAAGGTTTCACTTCTGGATCAGCTTCTGTATCTCCCCTTTTTTCCTCAACTGATGCATTAGAACATTCCTCTTCTTTTCTATGTGCAATCTGCTTGCAATGTTTTCTCAGGAGCGAGGCAAAACATAAGGGCAGGTAGTTTTCACTTTCTTGAAAAATTTCTACATTTTGATCATTGTTGTCATCATTTCCATGTACAGATTGATTGTCCTATTGGGATTGCAAATGGTCTTCTTCCTCCCAATCATATGTAATTGATCTCTTTGAAAAATCCAATGTGTTATAATCATCATTGTACCAATCAAGCTTGGGTGAATCATACATGGATGAAATGCCATTGAACATGCATATCATATCAATATAATCATCCTCCATCTTCTAATTTTGAACTTCATCTTCAACTGTATTGTGAATTGAATACATGAAATAATCCTTTGGTGGTTCAGAATACTGAGGCTGGGATGCAAAGTGTTTTGGGACATTGATCCTTATCTGTTCTGTCACTAATGGAACATAAGGTCTTCGAACAACAAGATCATATTTCCTGCTAATCTTCTGCATCATCTCTCTTACAGTGTTGGCCAGAACATCTAGTTTCATTTCTGAAGATGTCAGCCATTCATTTTATGTTCTATCTTTATCTTCTGCCCTTATCTTTGCCTTATATATAGCAATTTAGCTTCCACATCAAATGAAACATTTTTCATTTCTTCAAGTGTTGTAGTGTTCCTTTCTCTTAATTGGAATGCCATCTCAGGATCAAAGGCATCCGGGTAATGCAAGTGAGTTGATCCTAGGGGTGGCCTTATATCAGCAGGCATTGCATGATATACCTTATTGAACCTTGCTAAAAACTGATGTACTATCTCCCTTGACTATCTTTTCAAATGGTCATATTCTTCTAGGATGAGAAAGACACTTCTCATGATCACCCATCTATCTAGGAAAATTTGCACAAATTGACATAAATTGCTAATGCTTGCAGTTGGAAGATTCTTAAACCAATCTTCAACTTTACCTAGAAATGATAGGGAAAACATCCTGATACATACATCATCTTCTTCCACCTCAAACAGATCAAGAAAATCCTCAAGATTTTGAAAGTGTTTTTCTGCAGTGATATTCAAATTTTCCCCATCAAACCTGGGAAGGTTTTTTCTATAATTGGCAGGAGAGTCATGGAGAATGGAAGGTAAAACCAGAGGTTTGTATCTTTTTGGGAAATTCACAAGTATAGGAGGTAAATCAAGGGGCTTATAACAAGTTGGAATTTTAACCTGTGAATATAGAATTTTTACATATGTATCATAGATTTTTACATCTATAGGAAATAAAGCAGGAGGCTTATGTCTATCAAGGCTTCCTATAGGTATTTGAGTGTGTACCAGAGCTATGGGAATGGGCTCAATCCTTTGAGGTTCTTCAGGTTGAAAATGATCATCCTGAATTTCAACAATATACTCTAGACCAGGATCATGATAAGAGAGAAAGTAATTGCAGATGAAACCAATAATATCATGAATACAATCTGAGCTTGAGTACCTGATCTTTCTAGGATTCTTGGTCATGCTTTAGGTTCTTCCTCCAGTGGAGTCTTTGAGTCGGCATTGTCTAGAGCTGATTTAGAGTCGCCAGGTGAAATATTTCAACCTTTCTTATGTCTGGTCACTGTCCACCATCAATGATCAGATCTGGAACTTGAAGTGCACTACTGGAGAAAGTTCCCCAGTGGAGTCAACATTCTGTTAGCACTATGTAATTTTCCCAAGGCTGTGGAGGCAGTCATAGAGGAAACATCAAAACCACTTCAAGTCTTGGATCTATCCCTCCAAGACTCATAGAGGGATCTCTATTTTTGAAATATATATGTTTGAATAGATATTAGGCTAGTTATGATAGATTGGTATTTGATTTTTAAATGGTTTGGTTGGAGTAGGAGAAAAAGGCCATTGGGCAATGGGGTCAAATATATTTAATCCAATCAAAGCAAGGTCTACAGGGGATCTTATAGAGAAAGGTAGGCACTGTGATGGATCCTTTAAATTTTTGTAAATGGTCAAGAAGAAAAAGGGATGGAAACAGATCATAACAGGGCAGTTAAGAATCCTGGGAATGACTTTCAGGCATAAAACATTGATATTTCTTTAAACTGGGAACACAGTGTATTTAAACAAATCCTAAGTGTGACTCTCTTTAAAACAATATAGAAATAAATAGATATGAAAAACAGGGAAAACATAATTACATAGAGGAAAACTTCACTAGCATAATGACACAAGAATCATGTAACTGTAATCTTATTTTGATGAAATATGGTTATGTGAGCTAATTACAACAATGAATGCTCCTTTTCTGGTCACGTTCAACAACCCCTACTCTATTAAAAACATGGATATAAATAAACATTATAATCCTTATGCTCAGGAGATCGAATTCGATCCTCCTGGCCGAAAATAGCAAGTAAATCCCAAAGATCTGGAACTGCAAATTTGGCCGAATCTGCTGAAAATAAGGGTACACTCAGACATTGGCTTCTTCCAATCGGTGAAATATGTGAAAAAAATGTAGGATTTTATTGTATATGAGCATGTTCTGGAAAAAAACCTCCTTTCGTTTCTCCAATTTCGTCTCCATCTTGCTGAAACATCTCCCGCAAAATTAGGACTACAACAGGAAAAACCAAAAATCCGAACAATCAGGTTGAAAGACAACTTAGATTCTTCCAACTAGTAGGACCTATGAAAAATATGGAATAGGTTTTTTTTATTCATCTCTTTCTAAACAAAAACCTCTCTCAGTTTTTGAAAACCTGTCTCCGTTTTCCCAGAATCCGCTTCGAAAGATGAGGTGTCAAACAGACAACAAACGAGTGGTTTTGAAAAATTGGGGGAAAGTGGTTTTTTGAGGAAAGGTGGTATTCCGAAACCCCCCTGAGGTGGTAAGTGGCATTGGGAGGGGGGGTCCAAAATCACCAGGGGGTGACAAGTGTCCCCCCAATACCACTTATATCGGACCCCCCCCCCTCGTTAAAGCTCGAAAAACACAAGGGAGGGGGGGCGGGTCCGTTATGGTTATTGGACATCGATTTTTTTTTACCTTGGAATATGTGCATAAGGTGCGCATTATGTTTTGATTTATTACGTTTTGAATTTTTTGTTTTATTTATTACATTTTAACATTTTTGTTTTATTTATTACGTTTTTGTTTTATTTATTACCTTTTTTGTTTTACGTTTTTTCATTTTCGTTTTTGTTTTTAATTTTGTTTTAATGTTTTGCTTTTTGCTTTTTGTTTTCTTTTTATTTTCCGTTTGGTTTATTTGTTATGTATTTTTTAATATGTATGTTAACTTGTATGTTTATTATTTTATATGTTTTGTTTATTGTTTGTTAATTAATTTATATGTTTTATTAATTTGAATTAGTTTATATTTGTTTTATTAAACTTATGTTTTGTGTTTTTTAATTTATATGTTTAATAGTTTAATTTATTAGTTAATGTTTTAACTTAATAAACTAACCTAAGTATTAAATTTACCCAAAATAACTTAGTTATTAATTATTAATTAATTTATTATTAACAAGTCTAATCTAACTACTAAGTTAATCTTTTTATTCTAAGGTGGTTTATTGAAAATGTAGGGACGAAGATGGCGAAGGGGAGAAGAAGTGAAGGATGAGGGAATGAAGGGCACATCAAGGTGACAAAGGATCTGGTTGGGTGATGAAGGATCGTGTGAAACAGGTGGAGGGGAAAATGAAATCAACTGAGTCCAGCAAACCAGATGTCTTCATCACGGGGGTGATGCCAAATAGAAACTGAAGAATCGGGTTACCTATAATTATAGGACCCCAACAATGTGTACAAAGGAGTACTTGTTGGTTACTCAAGTACAAGGAAAGCATACAAGTGTTACAATCTGAGGTTGAAAAAAATTGTGGAAAGCATCAATGTAACAATTGATGAAACAAGTGGTCGAGAATTAAAGGAAGAAGAAAATGAATTAATGGAACAACTTTATGAAGAAGAAGCAGAAGATGAAGAATAATTAGAAGAGGAATATGAATAGGATTAGACATAAGTAGAAGAGAAATTTCAACAAGTGTCTCCAAAGACACCTATAAAACGAGTACAGAATAATCATCCTTCAGATCAGATTATTGGAAACAAGGATGCAAGAGTTGAGACTAGAAGAATGATCTATTTACTCGAACAAATGAACCTAGACATATTATCTACGTTTGAACCAAACAGTTTTGAAGAAGCCAACAAGGATAAATTTTGGAATAAGGCCATGGATGAAGAATTTGATCAAATAAAGAAGAATGAAAGTTGGGAATTGGTTCCAAGACCAAAGAATAAGAATGTGATTGGCACAAAGTGGGTTTTTAGAAATAAATTGAATAAATATGGACATGTTATAAGGAACAAAGATAGATTGGTATGTAAAGGATACACACAGGTTGAAGGAATCGACTTTTGAAGATACATTTTCCCCATTTTCCAGAATGGAAGCAATCTGATTTCTCTTAGCTTATGCATTCTCCAAGAATATTAAAGTGTATAAGATAGACGTGAAATCAAATTTTTCGAATGGGGAACTTGAAGAAGAAGTCTACATTGAACAACTGGAAGGATTTCGATTTTCAGAGAACACAGATTATGTGTGTAAATTGAAGAAGGCCTTGCATGGTCTAAACAAGCTCCTAGAGCATGATACTCTAGACTGGATAAATATCTACAATAGGTAGGGTTCAGAAAAGGAAGTGCAGACAACAACATCTACATCAAGGTAACTCAAGATAACATTTTATTAATTGAAGATTATGTTGATGATATTATTTTTGGAAGTAATGATGACAGGTTAAGCCAGAAATTCGCAAAGGATATGCAGAATGAATTTGAAATGTCATTACTTGGAGAACTATCCTTCTTTCTAGGTCTTTAGATACATCAAATCAACCAAGGAATTTTTATTTCTCAAACTAAGTATATCATAGAAATGCTAAAGAGGTTTGGAATGGAATATTGCAAACCAGTTGCAAGTTGAGAAAATATGATGATTCAAAGTATACAGACCAGAGGCAATATAGGTCAATGCTTGCTATCTTACTATATGTGACAACATCCAAACCAGATGTTTTTAAGAACCAAAGAAATGAATACAAAAGAACCACAATAGATATAGAAGAACAATATGAAAAATCTCTTTTATTACTATCAAACCCTTAGGGTAGGGAAACATCATACAATGGATCATATTATGGAAGGGATCCTCTCATGTTCACTTGCCTCTTTGAGGGGGAAACCTCCTAATGAGCTTCATATCAAAATACAATACTTCTCTTCATATCTTGTTGGCCCTTGACCAAGTTTTGAATAATACTTGGTCATATTTGACCATTTTTGGGACTGCGACAACTTGCCAAAGATGGAGTGCAACGTGACGTGGAAATTAGGGAAGCAAGACCTATTTTTGGGTCCCTTTTAGGGTTTTGGGTTGATGTAAAGGGAAAGGGATGTCAGCTCATGGGTTTACCCATGCTTAGGCCCATTTTGTAATATATAAACAGATACTTAGGCAATGTAAGTAGAGGGTAGTAGTACATCTATGTGATGTATAGCTAAAGGCTTAGTGCTAGTAGTTGGATCTGTGTGATCGGACGTATATTGCAAGTGCTCTGTGCATGATTGTAAGGAGATTGAAAATCTAAGTGCAAGTTGTTGTAGTTTTGTGTTGAAGTGCAAGGAAGAAGGATCTAGTGAGTTGCGCAGATCTTTTGTCCTGTGCAAAGTAAGGGTCACTAAAGCTCTGTGTTGTAACCTCTTGACCGAGATAATATAAAGAAGAAGACTTTGTGGACATAGCCCCAAGGTGGGGGTGAACCACGGTAACTTTATGTATTGTGCTCTTTTCTTTGACCTAACGTGTTTATCTCCTTCTTGGTTAAGTGCTTGTTGTGATTAAATAGATCTAGTTATGATCTGTGCTTATGATATATGAACGAATGTTAGATCTGATATATAAGATGCTCAGTGCTTGATCTGCTGAATCTAGTCTATATTTTTGTGGCTAAGTACCGGATCATCTTTAGTCTAAGTATTTATTGTGATGCTTTGTGCTATCTATGAAGTATTATAAGGGTTAAATATTGATCAATGATCTGTGCTAAGTGCCATGTAAAATATATAATCACAGATCGATGTCCCAGCTAAGGTTGTAGACATCTGAGTCCTGCAACCACCCCTGCCTCTACCTCGGGTGAGACTTCATATGCTTCATAGGTGTTGTCGAAAGGGCTGGTAGTTAGGGTTTTTTTGGTGTTATCTTGAGCATTGAAACCTGGGTCTACCCCTGTGCCAACAAATGGTTCCGTTGTTGGGACCTACAACTGTGATTGATGGGAACTAAAGAAGAAAAAGCTTTGTGTGAAATAAGCTCTGTGTGTAGATATATTGCCCTAGTGCACAGTATTCTGCTTGACCTACGAAGCTTTGTGCCGAGAAAGAAAGGTCATATCTGAAGGAAAGAGGTCAAATCTTTTAGAAAAGAGGTTGATATTGAAGAAAAGAAGTGATATATGAACACTTTATGCTCTAAGAAAGGTAAAAGTAGAAATTTCTACAGAAAAGAGGTAAGATCTGTAAGCTATAGCCTCTAGTAAAGGTAAGAATAGTTCAAGTTTTAGATCTAAAAACTTTGTTCTCTATATAGGTAAGATAAGTGGAAATTTTTTTGTTTCTGAAGCATAAATTTAGGTACGCTTGATAGATTTTGTCCTAGCCTGAAAACTAGAGCATTGTTAGATAAAAGAAAGTTTGATATGAATAGGTCTGATAGGAATAGTGAAAGATATGTTATACATATGCATAGAAAGAATTTTTGGACTAACCAATGGATGCAGGATCCTAAAAAGAAATTTCTCCAGGATAGCCATTATGATCCTAGCGCACAATACAAGAAGAGTTGGGGATCATGGACGAGAAAGAGAGGATTAACTCTTTTTTACAATTGCAGAAGACCAGGACATCTTGCTAAGGAATGCCCTGGGAGAAACCCTAGTTGCCTCTGTTGTAAAGCTATGGACCATGAAGTATTGGATTTCCCCATTACATTGCTTGAACCCCTTTATATAGTTCTACCATCGCCTAAGAACATTATAGAGGAGGAATCTTCTAGAAGTATAACCTTTTAAGAATTCCTCTTGCATTTATTATAACTAACTACCCATTTATTATATCTAACTACCATAGTGGGCCTTGTTATGCTCCAATCTACTGATGTAAATTAGAGTACAAATGATTGTCAATCCGGTGTTTGTAAGACTTAGAGGCACATCCAAAATATATGGATTTAGAGATAGATTTTATATTGAATGGAAATAAATCAAAACCTATTCTAAGGGCTAAATATGGAAGAGATGCTAAGCTTCTGTTTAGAATTCCTATTCATAGATCTCATAATAGCAATCAACAATTGTTTTCCTAAAGAGTATCAACAGTAAGCATTCAAGAGATGTTCGAACTAGTTCTAAGACTTAACAAATGCTAGAAGGACAAAAATCTTATTCAAGAGATGCATTCATTGTCTTCTTTCATTCATTCATTGGCAACTATCATCAAATTAAATCAAAAGTACTGAAAGCGTAAAAAACTCAAAAAGCATTCATGACTATCTTAATGCTTGAAGGCAAACCACACATTGAATTCTTATTCAAGAAATCATTCACAATATGAGTAAGGCTTTGAAACATTAAGAATATGAATTAGCTATGAATTCATCTAACTACAGCAAGATATGAATAAAACTCATCTACAACAAGATCTAATCTAAAACATCTATCAAAGATTACTTGAAAAGAACATAAAGAAAGAGTGTACTAGTTTGGCAAAGGGGGCCCTCCAATGTTTCACTTGTACACTTGAGTTGTCTTAGATAAGAAAGAGCTCCAGAAGAATTCACATCATCATATCATAGGAATTATCAGGAACAAAATGCAGAACTGATCTCAAGATTGCAAATTCCAAAGTTTCTTCATTCACATTCAAGGTTGTCCTACTAGTCTATGCTTAAGAATATTTATACAAGAGTTTCAAAACTAAAAATGATAATAAATCTCCTAAATATCATGATAATATCCATAATATATTCTAGGAAGGTCAAATGCCTCCTTCAGATCCATAATATATGGCCAAATCCCACAAAAATCCAAAA
>ML818290.1:56491-67207 GCA_009831015.1 Picea engelmannii | reverse complement strand
TTTCAAAGACCTCGTGTGGGGATGTCAGAGAATCCCAATACCATTTTGTCTTGAGGAAGGAGGCATTGATTCAATGCCGACATTTGAAACAATATTCATGAATTCTTGAGGAAAACCTGGAGAATATGAAGTTTCTTGGCAGATAAGGAACAACACAACCATAAATCAGAATGGATGGATGATGATAGTGAGGAATTAAGTGATGCTGAAGTCCCCAACATTAGAGTTTATAGTGTGCAGGCATAAGATGTTATGATTATGACTTGTTCTCAGGTACTAGCTAGGCAGAATGTTGAAGGTGAATCAAAGCTTGAAGAACAAGATGAAGTGTAACTTCAAGAATAAGATATTTGTCTATTCATCAACAACGAACAACAATCTATCAATGATGCAGATTGCTCAAAATATGTATTATAATTGTTGAGTGAATATGTGCCTCCTGTTCTGCATCATTTGGCTGAATTCAAAGACCATCCTTATGAAGAAATTGTTGTCATAAATGATGATGAAGCTTTGAACTTAAATGAAATGGAGATGCAATCTCCCACTTGGCTTGAGAGTGAAAGGAAAGATAGCATGGATGTTGAAGTGACTAAAGCTAAAGTGTGCATTGAAGGTTGCAAATAAGTTCTGTCTTTTCGTTGTCATAAATTTAATTTTGAAGAAAATGTTAATGAAGCAGGAAGAAATTTCCATGTATGCTGTCACTAGCTGACACCTATATGACTTACTCCTCCTTTGGGCTTGGAATGACTATTAGGTCTTGATATTGATATTGTATTTTTTTTTTAAATACCTACACAAAGGTGGCAATTGTGACGTCTTTCACTATCTTCCCGTCGCTATTGCCACGTCCAAGGCGTCTCTCTTTCCACCTCCAAGATGCTCCCTCCCATAGCAACCACATCGGAGCTAGTAACTCTTGGCCATTGTTGTTGCCACCTTATGGACATCGTCCTTGCCACGTCCAAGAGTGTCGCTCCCATAGCAACCACGTCGGAGCTAATACCTCGTCCCATCGGTCTTGCCACCTTTAGAACATCTCTCTTGCCACCTCTAAAACGTCTCTCTTTCCACCTTAAGAATGTCTCTTTTGCCACCTTTGAAACGTCTCTCTTGCCACATATGAAACGTCTCACTTGCCACGTTTGCAACGTCTCACTTGCCACATTTGAAACATCGGTCTTGCCATGTTTGCAACGTCTCACTTGCCACGTTTGACACGTCGGTCTTGCCACATTTGAAATGTCGGTCTTGCCACATTTGCAACGTCTCACTTGCCACGTTTGAAACATCGGTCTTACGATGTCAATATGGGACTGGACAATCCAATTTATGATGACACGTGGTGTCATATAACGTCGCAATATAGACGAAAATGTGGTCGTCGGAAAAATGACGTCCTGTGAAACAACGTTTGAGGGGGTCCGAGGTTTGTCGGTCTTCCGACAATAGAAAGTGGCAATTGCGTCAAACGTGTCGTCGGAATTTGACCCAAATGCAGTGGTGCTAGAAGCAAGCCTTGTCTCTCGTGAAAGCAGTAGCGGACCTATATTTTAAATTCTCATGTCATAGCATATGTTCCATCCTCTCCAGTAAAGATGCTTTTGAACCAACAACTAAGAGAAGGGAAATGGTTGAAATGGCTGGAAAAAATTCAGTAGTATGACATTGAAATCAAGCCTTTGAAAGCAGTCAAAAGGAAAGGATTGTGCAAATTCATTGTGGATAGTGATGCCCTAAATGGAGTGATTTTGATTTCAATTGGAAAGCCTATATATGGATCTGAGTGGTACAAAGACATTGTATTCTATTTAAAATCTGGTCAATTTCCCATCAACACGAATCCAAAGGAAAGAAGAGATTTAAAGATGAATTCAAGTTAGTATGTGTTGATTGCTGAAATATTATTCAGAAGAAACTATGATGGTATGTTATTAAGATGTGTAGATGAAAGGAAGGTCCAAGAACCGATACAATAATTTCATGAAGGCATATGTTGAGGATATTTTGCACATACTGCTATAATGCATAAAATAATAAGAGTCGGATATTATTGGCCATCAATTTTCAAGGATTCATATATGATGGTAAGAAGATGCATTCCCTGTCAACAATTCTCAGGAAAGATGAAGAGGTTTGCAATTCCTTTGCAACCCATATCACTAGAACAATCATTCACACAATGGGGTATGGATTTCATTGGGCCAATAAATCCAAAATCAGCTAAGGGGCACATATATATTCTTACTGCTACAGACTATTTCATGAAATGGAAGAAAGCAACAACATTGAAAAAGGTTGATTCTGACGAATGAGTTAAATTCCTCAAGGATAATATCTTGTCAAGATTTGGTGTTCCAGAGAAACTTATTACAGACAATGGCTCAATTTTTATTGGATCAAAGTTCACAAAATTTTTCGAAGAATATGACATTGTGATGGGACAATCATAAAATTATTATCCACAAGGGAATGGCCTTGTCGAGTTTACAAATGAGACACTAATTCAAATCCTAAAGAAGATTATTGATCGAAATCAGAAAAATTGGCACTTTAAATTGATAGACACTTTATGGGAAACTAGAATGACTTTGAAGGATAGCACTGGGATATCTCCTTACATGTTGGTTTATGGAAATTAAGCGAAGATGCTAATCAACCTTGAATTGAATTCTTTGACTTATGCAGTCAACCTAGAGGATGTTGAAGATAATCCCCCTATGCAGAAGAGATTAAATCAATTGTTGAGATTAGAAGAAGAAAGAAGTGAGGCTTTGAAGAAATATCACAGAGGCAACATAATGTTAAGAAATATTTCGATCAAAGTGAAACAATCAAGAACTTTCAAAAGGTAGAATTGGTGTTGCTATCGAACAAAGAAAAAGAAAATCCATCAACACATACAAAATTCGAAGCACTCTAGATTGGGCCTTACCTTATTGCAAAAATTTTGGGTTTCAATTCATACATTCTTAAAGATATGAAAGGAAATATTTTGATGTTGCCTATCAACGAGAAACACCTAAAAAAATTTCTTCACTTGAGACACTCTCTTTTATTTGTACATAGTTTTTATTTTTGTACATCCTCATTGTTTCAACTCCATTGCCCAAAGGATAAAACATCTGGTCGTGACATTTTTCATTCTTGACAACCCACAGTTGGAGGTATTTGTTGAACCCATTTTGTTCTTCCCCTTTATTTTTGTTTCCCCTTTTTCTTTTCTTACCTCTTCTCTTCCCCTTATATAATTTTCTTTCTCGAATCTCCCATTTTCCCCCTTTTCCCATTTTCTTTGTTGTGTCAAGATTACCACACTTAGTCATTTTTACCTTGTTTTCATACTTTCATACTTGTGTACTTTCGAACTTGTATTATGTTCCCTTTACCCATATATCATTCCACCCCAACACTTAGTTTATTTTTGTAACGCAGACTTTCAGACTTGCAGACTCGCCGACTTACATGTTATGCTTCTTCTTCTCTCACAGTCTACCCAACCTATCTCAACACTTATCCATTTCATCTATTCAGACTTTCGGACTCGTGGACCTTTGGACTCACGGACTTGACTTTCCATTCTAATTGCTTACCCCGACTCTCAGCCATCACATGTCCCTTCTTTCAATTTTCTCGAGTCACATTTAATGTTATATTTATGGAATTAACTACTAAATTCATTTATAAAATGGCCATTAATTAATGGTGTTTATATCGAGGAAAGTCAAATTTATTTTGAGTTAATGATTTCTTCAAAATAAATATAACTTAAAATTGTTTTACTGTGCAAAGTAATATTACAAGAAAATATCACCATCTCAACGAAGTTAGTCATGAGAAAACAACATTTTTGTGGAGATACCTTGAACCTCTTCGCCAAAGAAGACAAAAACTATCATTGGTCCCGGTCGCATTGGTACCATTCAAATATACTGGGTAAAGAAAACAACAAGGTGTGCACTTTAGAGATAGTTCTCGCAGGTTGTGTCCTCAAGGTTTTTGAATGCAAAGATATCATCGCCTGGTGCATCGACAAATTTATCTAGAACAAAAGGGTCATCCCATTGCAAAACAATACTCCTATTTCCTTGACACCTTCAATATTTAGGGAGATGTTGAAATTTTTGGAGCCAAACTTGGTTTACAAAGGGGAAGAATCTAGGAATTTTATAAAAAGAAAAACTAATGGAATCGAACTTCTTCAAGAATATTTACATGACCTTGCATCAATGTTAGAAGATATATCCAGGATTCAAGTAAGTTATTTGAAAAATCCATTTAAAGAAATTTCCTGTTTATTTACTCGAATTGTTGGCCAAGGCTCTACATAAACCATTCCTAAATTGGCATTGTATATATTGCATTTCACAGTTCACAAAAACCCAATCTTCGATGGGGAGAAGATTACTTCAAATGATAATATTGCACTGCTGAAAAATTTCAAGACTGACAATAAATTTTATATGTCATTTTATTTGGTATTTGTTATCACCTATTTTCATACTTTTAAGGGTTTAAATATTGCTAGAAGGGTAAAAGTAAAGGTGGACCATGTGACCATGTGGTATCAAGCGTTGCAGAGGCAAAAGATTGGCCACCATTTATATGAAGTATAGAATGAGTTTGTGTCTAAATTCAAGAAGCTATTATATGGAGAAGATACTTCCTAGCTCTCATTTGATGTGTCATCTTTTATGAAAGAGAAGGAAATCTTGAAAATATCGAGGATTACAGTATCATCAGGGTTTTCTGTTCTAACGAAAAACCCATTTTTCTTCCATATTATATATCTGATAAATTGTTTATTATTGAAATATCTAGACAATGCAAATTATGGTTTCACACTTTTTTTGAGAAAAGAAAAAAGAAATTCATACCTCTTCCTTGGAAAGTTGGTGAAATTATTCTCAGAGGAATTTCCAAGATTGATGAATATGCTATCTATTTTGACCATTCCAGCTTAAGATATGCAAAGGAAATCAAGGGATTTGACCCTAGTCATGTTTTTTACAATCATTTTATTTTAGTCAGGCCCAACTCTGCACTCATAAACTCATTTGTAAGTGGAGATGAGGATAATGATAGCCATAACCCTAATAATCAAGAATCTGATAGGGACTCCGATGATATAGAAACTATCATAAGTACCACAAAAAATCATAAGGAAAGAGGTAAGCCTTCAAATGAGAAGAATCCTCAATCACCAGTTGTTTCTCAAAGAAGTTTTCTACCCAAGACAAACCCTCAGCTTAGGACATCACAACAAAGAACAATACAGAGTAATAATTCAGGGGATGATGAAGAAAGAAACCCTCCTTAGGGGAACTTAGAGAACCCCCACAAGTTAAAGATTAAAATAAAAATAACTAATTCACAACAAGAGGGAGGAGAAACACATGCACCTGAAAATGATTTATTAGTGGATAATATAGACTAGGATGTGGATATCGAAAATATCACCTTCTCAGATGTAGAAGGACCTGCTAGAGAAGATGTACAACACATTTCCGCACTCATGGTCCAGGATGAGATATTTTTTTATGAAGAGAATTTTGTTGTACAAAATGCCTCTTTTGACGGAGATTCTAAGAAATTTGTCTTTGAAAGAACCACGAAGAGTAAAAGTGGAAAGTTGCGGTCTAGCATTGATACATAGAACATGTTGCCTTCTATATTGTCGTCCATTCATAAATTTACAGGGGATGCACTGGATTTTTCAATTGCCAATATGGAGGAAGAAAATACTCGGTTGAAATAGAAAATTAAAGAACTAGAAGCAACTCTCATGCCTCCAACTATTATGGCTTCTCCCATTGCCATGATTCGGCTCGAGAATTTTTTTCAAGAAACCCAAGAGTCAAGTGCTAGAGTCAAGGGAATTTCAAATTTGATTTTTTCCACTTGAAATTTTGTCAAAGAGAATATTAAGAAAAGGATGTCATTGATTTTAGAGTTATGGGATATGGAAAAAATCTTTTCCTCTCTCAGCTTGAGAATTTAGAACACCGGGGAATATTTGAATACGGATCTGAAAAATGATGAAGGTATTATACAGATGGAGTTGTGATGTTTGTAATAAATGTTTTGACAATGACAGATCAAATGAGAAATCAAGAAAATTTACCTTCCCTGATCTGCATCAAACAACTAAAGGCCTGTTGGATTGAAAGAATCAATGTATTGAAGGGATTGTCAACTAAATTGATTGATTTGTGACAAAGGAAGACATAAGCATACTAAAAAATTCTTGATTTAGATATTGTTTGCACCACTATTGATGTATCAGACCCCAAGTATATCTAAAATTCAATGCTCATGACTCAACAACAATTTTAGGGACAATTTGAAGAATTAAAAATAGCACCAACTGAAAAGTTTGATACTATGATTCAATTCACACATGATGATATTGACAACTGGCTTGTTGAGTATACCAATAAAAATGAAGATATTGAGAATACTTTGAAAAAATTATTTATTAATCATAGAGAAATCGAAAAAGAGTTGTTTAATATTAAAGTAAAACAAGAAGTGATCGTTTCCACGTTAAGGGATTATAATCAAGAATGGTTAAAAAAATCAATTCCGGAGATTTCTGAAATACCAGCAGAAGCAGTTACAATCGACAATCAAACCGCAACAATCAAGGGTACAAAATAAATAGCGACAAGCAAATCAAAAAGAGATATTACATCATAGTAAGTCCATGCTTATCACATACTTCTTCCCTTATCAGTTTTTCATCCATTTATTCTTCTTCTTTCACTAGAAAAGTATAACCGAATCCTGATAATCTTCCTTTTTGTCTTCTTTCCAGATTCTGTTGTTCGAGATCCTCCCATGTACCTCTTTCTATTTCATACTTTCTTGTACATGTTTTATTTATGGTCCATGGGATCCCCAATCTTGGTCCATTAGACAAACACATTAATTTCAATGCACTGTAATAGACATTATTATTTTTTAGAGATCCCAGAGAACTAATTCAAGATCAATTTTAACTATATTTTATAACTTTGATTCTTGAGTTTAAAGTATTTGAAATTAGTCTATCACAATCTTCTTTTTAGCTCTATAAGTATTACTCTTTAAAATTTCTCTCATGTGAATGGACCATCTTATTTTATTTTGAATGTGGATAGAATATTTATTTCTGCTACGATTGATGTGAGGATATTTCTATTTTCTGTAATGTGTGATGTGTGAGATTCCTAGTCCACTTCTCAGGAATTCTCTTTTATAAATATTCTTTTACTTTTAAGCATTTTGATTTTTCTTGAGCATTATAGATTGGACCATATTATGGTCCCATACTATTCTTGATTTGAAAATTACAAAGAATATCATAAGCCAAAGAGGAGTACCACCTCTTTAAAAACGCAGGAGGATTCATATCCTTGTGAGGTTGTCGTTTCGGTTTTGATGGAATCAAATGTCAACATGTTGCAAATATCATTATTGGCAAGATATCATCAGGGGGTCATACCCATATATTAACAACAAGGAACTCCACTCCCTTGTTTCTCACTGATCATTTTGTTTCAAGCAAGATTTGATTGGCCTTCTATATATCATACTTAGCATGCAACAAAATTGATTCATTTTGTCCCAGGGAATAAGACTTCAACTGTGATGAACACTCGTAGATCCACTGTTTCAAAAGGGAAAAAATTATTTCATTCAAATGCTAGGGAAATTTATCTTTTACCTAGTCTCATAAAAGCTAATTGAAATTGGATGCTTGATAAGTTTCATGTCTTTCTGAAATGGGTAACCATGGATGAAAAAAAGACAATGTCGTGTTGTTGCTTATTGCTAGTGTCGGGTGAGAAATATTAAGAGTCTACTACTCGAGTTTAGTTTGAGCACATGTAAAAAGTGAGTGTTGTTAAAAAATTGACCAATTGTAACTCTATTATAGTCTCTGATGGGAAAAGAAAGGTCAAACAAGTTAAATGGGAAATTAAATATCTACTACCCATTGCAAGATTACATATGAAATCTTAGAAAATATATTATTACACACAAATAGAAATGATGCTCAACAGGAAAGGAGAGACGAAATGACAACCGAGGGAGGAAAAAATAATATAGTTGATGAAAACAAGAAATAAACATATATATTTTCAGGTTTTTTTGCCAATTTTGTGTTCAATAAAGAAACATATAGATTTTCAGGTTTAGTTTGCCAATTCTGTGTTCAAGAGAGAAAATACCCTAAAAGTAGAAAATAACAACAATGACAGGAAATAGTTGCTCTTATCGCTAAAATAAACTTTGTTATGCCAAGAGCAACTCAACATATTTATTTCTTCCAAGTTCCAATTAAGGGCATGCAACATACAAGACTGATGAATGCATTGCACAAGGAATTTGAATCACAATATCGACTTACTAACAATTATGATATTCATATGCTAATAGTACAACTTACTAACAATTGGAGTATTTAAATGCTCAATAATACACCAATCAAGTTAATGTGGAAAAATCGCAAATCAATATTAATCAAAGATACTTTTATCAAAAAAATTTGAAGACAATTTGAAGGTACAAATAAAACACAAAGAAATCTTAGCACAATTTTCAGAAGACAGCTTGAAGCTACAAATAAAACACAAATAAAAATTAGCATAATTTTTAGAAGACAGTTTGAAGCTACAAATAAAACACAAATAAATTTAAGCTATTTAAGTAAACAATACTTATCTATACTTATCTGTAAGATGGGCATGGTCACAAAGAAGATTGAAGTTGTTTTAAATTCTTTATTAACTTGTGGGTCATGGGACATAATAATATCATTGACATTGCTATAATTTATAAGATGGGTGGAATAGTCGAACATTCAAAGGAAAGAAAATTGAAGAAACACAATTAAATTAGTCAAAAACTTAAATGCACAGAAAGAAGCAAGATGACCTATAGGGTATTTAAATGCACGAAAAGAAGCAAGATGATCTACAGGGTGGTTGGGAGGATATTTTCACGTCTGTCTTCCTGTGTGTCTAAACATTTAAGAAAGGAACCCAGTGATGAAACTCATCCAATAATCAAGTGGAAGTAAGTTTATGTTTTTATGCAGTTAGTGATCAAATTTATGCATTTATCAGTGGCAGTTAGTTTCTGTTAAAATCATAAAATCTCAAGGCAAAGCTCACACACTAAAGATCAACCTAAATTCAATTTTCAGTTGTTGCAAATGAGAATGTGAAACAGGGTATACAAAAATGAAAATGCACGAGATAATATTCAAAGTAACAAAAACATTTCAACAGAAATGGCATGAAAAATTGTTGACATTTAAAATCCTAATTCTATGTGTAATTAGTGAGTGGAATTTACATAATTGCTTTCCTCCCAAATTCTACGTTTCTAAACCATCCACAAAATTTTCCCTTCTTCTAACAAAATTGAAAAAACCATTAAATATTACTCCTTCCCAAAACATAAATAGTGGTTCCATCTGTCTCCTTTCCTTTCTGTCAATCTTGACATAAAATTTAGACAAACTAAGAATCCTCCATGCCTCCTTTGGCTTGCCTAGTTAAATAAGGCTCGTGGGGCTCATAAAACTTCAGAGGTAGCACCGACTGAATAAATAAAGGAAAATAAAACCCTATGGAATTTAATGTAATGAACCCGAAGGTACTAACTATACTTTATTCTTCTTTTGAATTTGAAAATGCAGAACTTGAAGAAAATGAAATGGAACTGAAGCTTGAAATGGATCATTCTTCGCTACCACCACCATTCTTTCTTCTCCTCTTTCGGAATCTGGTGAGATCTCTATTCATCTTACTGAAAAGATCCATTTTAGCGATCTCGATTCAACTATAAACCTCTGAAAATACCACCAAAGCACATGTGTTCATGTATTTCAAGCACACTGAGCATGCCAAAGAGGCCAAGGAGGGTCTTTAGCATGTGCCCATGGGATGCAACTCTCTTAGAATTGAGATCACCTAGGCGGTAAGGATTTTGCATTGCAGTGCTCTTTTTCTGTTTCATTGGAGTTTTTTTGGGTAATTGTCCATAAACCCTTACCTTATTAGCCTGATAAGAGATTTTTTATCAATCTTCTTCAAACCCATGATCGTCCAAAGTATTTCATTTGAACACTCTATTTCCTTATGGATTTTATCAAAATTTCTTTAAACCCTTGTTTGGGTATTTTCGTTAAGCTCTTTCAATTATTGTTTAGCAAATATTAGAGGCAGTGGGATATGTGATGGGAAAAATCTGAGCAGATCTGATATGGTAATTCCAAAGGAAAAATCAGGTCAAACTGCATTTATGAAAAATAAGATTAGACTCCATTTATGTGTATACACATTCGAGGCCTATTATATGTGATCTTCATAGATGACACATGGAGTAGGTCACAGGTAGATGGCACGTGGAACAAGTTGGCAAGAATAATGATGGTGATGGACAAGTGAGTTTTCAAAACAAGTGGTATTGGTTCGTACTTGTTGACAGGTTTTTGGGCAAAGTACCCAAAGGATAGGTGACAGGTGGACAAGGATGGTGGTTTTCGAAAACCTCTCAACTAGTTGACAGGTTTTTTATGAAAACCTCTCAACTAGTCGACAGGTTTTTTATGAAAACCTATCCCTAAGATATTCCTCCGGCACAAATATATATATATATATATATATATATATATATATATATATATATATATATATATATATATATATATATAACTAT
>ML818290.1:24125-34350 GCA_009831015.1 Picea engelmannii | reverse complement strand
ATGATTACCTTTACATAACATGCAAGGGAACTTGACAGTTTTCTTCTTCTTACCAACCTGAACATCACTAGTTGACGGGGTATCATCGACATGACCGACAAAGGTCAATGACGTGGAGGACCACATTTCTAAGACCTTGGTAAGACTAGGGCAATCCCTCAGAAAGTGGTCACCCTTACAAAGGCTGCAAGGGAATTTGGGTTTTGGATTCTTCATTTTAATCTTGTTGACCTCATCAACACTCCCAATACTGTTAATAGTAACTGGTTGCTTAAAGCCAACATCTGATTTTGTTGGGGCCTTTGTCCTTTTCGGGTTCTTCTTCTTCTTCTCTTTTCGTTTCTTCTTCTTTTGATCAACCTGGCTACTTGCTTTAGAGATTCCACTAGGCAAAGAAGGAGAAATGGAAGGAGACTTAATGGGCGAAGAAGGTGAAAAGTCGACATGAGGTTGATGTGTGGGTGGTATATTGACATCCAAAGTATTAGATGCAACTGAAACATTGGGAGGATTTGGGATCACCGGAGTGGCAACATATGGAGGACCAAAGTTTCCAAACGAAGGAAAATTATAAGGTTCCCCAGGAGAAGGAGTTCCTCCATTGGTACTCCCAGGATTCGACGCCATTAACACTGACTCGACCTAAGGTCCACTAAGTAAAACAAACAACACACGCTATGAATCTAAGAAGCAATCAATCAAACAAACCTTCCTACAATGAAACCACTAGTTGGTGATGAAATCTAACGTCACGAGATCAAAATAGGAAGGGGTGGGGATAGAGCAGGTGGATCAGTTACGTTGGCGACCTGCTTAACGGACTTACGCCTTGATGCAAGCTTCCATGTAGTAATTGTGGATTTACCCTCCAAGGAGCCCGAGTGAGTTTGACCAATGTCTGTTCCAGGTACAGTGAGACTTCCCTTCACCGTCACCTTGTGTGAGACCCTAAATATTGTGGCTACTAAGGTCACCAACTCGTAGTCAGCCCCTGGGCGGGTACAGTCGATAGTCCAATCGAAATGTATGGGCAGGATAACAAGTCTGAAATCAACTTGAAAGTCTTCCACTCAACATTGTGGGTATACCTTCCAGTGATCCCCAATATACGATCCGACCACTACAAACAGTTGGGCCACGGAGGGATAATCTTCGTAACTCACCCGAATGCGACCTCGTGCGTAATCCCTGTGTGAGAGGGGGATCCTAGGCAAACTAATATGACAATTGGATTTAACTCTCCCTACCACAAGATACTAATTTTGTTTGATAGCTTTGGAAAGTTATCCTTTCAACGTATTCCAAAGCCCTACACCTTAAACTAATGTAGGTTTGCTAACAAAGATGTAAAAAGTCTGATAAATTTTAGTTAAGCGTTGATTTTAATGGTTGTTGTTTACTCAGAGGGTGTACGAAAGTGAAACTGATGGAATGATGACTCATTTCCCAAAAATATGCATGAAATATGATAAGAAATTGTTTCTTTTCAATGAATACCTATTTAAGGGAAACAGGAAGAGTCATTTTCACTATCAAACACTTGATAAGGAATGCCCTCAATCAATTTTGTTCTCAATCAAATCCAATATGATGCTACAATATTTCAGAAATGAAAATTAATATGCAAAATAATCACTAAGATGTACTTTTTGTCATTTTCATGCGAATGATAATCAATTCAATGCAAAATTTCTCTTGCCAACTACCCTTTCAGATCAAGGAGATTCAGACAAGAATATGCAGATTTCGCACAAACAACACACCCTTTTGCAATCAAACAAGAGAAAGAAAACCAAAAGTGCAAAAGGAAGGAGAAAGAGATTGAATCACATGACCTCAAAGAACCAAATGAGAAGAGTTATAGACTTCAAATGTCCTTCACTGGAGTTCCCACTCAGTCGGATAGGAGAGAGGAAAGCAAGGGATCGATTTCAAGCTTTCAACAGCAAAAACTCAAAAAAAATGAAGAAGGGCATAAAATCTGAACAATAAGGTGTTTACTTCTCATGAGGAGGGATGTAAAAGGTCAAAGGAAGAAGCATTGAATCACAAAGCAGCTCAGCAAGTAAGAAACAGGGTTTTTAACCTCAAAAATGCAATTTTTTGAAGGGATTTTGTGAAAACAAGAGTTGGCGCTCTGGTGTAAGGGCCAGCAGAGCGTTATAAAGCTCTGTCCAGCAGCTTAAGGTAGCATTGGCTCTCTTCTAACAAGGCAGGGGAGCACTGGAGTCCTAAATCTTAGAAAAAGTCCAAAAGAAACCCAAAATTTCCATGGAATTTTGACAATCAGGCTGAGTGTGATGGAGTGAAGAGTCAATCAGCAAATGCAATCAGATAAATGGGGTGAACAATGTCTGAAAAAAATTATGTAAGACAAGGTCTATGAGGAAAGAAAAAACTAAGAAAGTTATGATTTGATTCCCCAATAGAGTCGCCAGTTTCTGTTGTAGGAAAATCTCCCTGCGGACAGGTAGATTGACTCAAAGAGCTAGACCCTACTCTAAGACAGAAAGTGATTAACGTGGTCACTGACTTCCTTTCAAATCTATACAAACTAACACATGAGAAGGAAGGAGAATAGCAGTACCTTTTTATCGATGTTTGTCCCTGCACTCTCAAAATCGAGCTCCAAAATCTCGCTCCTCGCTGAGTCCTGCAGAAAAATGAAGTACGACCACTTCCTACTCTATTGATGTTAGCTTGAAAACAGATCTATCTATCAATGATAGGTTCATGTAAAATCATACACAAACTAGAAATAAATAGGCCAAGCGTGTCATATTAATGAGAATAACTAAAATAGTACTTACAATCATAGATGCGAATGCGACAGCTTCGTCAAGTCCCCTTCGTCTAACCCTTGCTCAAAAGATCCACAACCTGGATGATAGCAGCTTCACTGATCACTCTCCTTTGATTGACTATGTATTTCCTATGAGATCATAGGTTTCATGCTAGCAATTCTTCCTCCTTTTTCACCACCATAAAGCCTGCTTATATAGGTTAAGAGGAGCTTAACCTCTTGAGTTATCTTTAGAACAAGTTGAGGAATTCCCTTCTTGGATCAGGGATCTTCTGATGGAACCAAGAATTCAAATGCAACTGCCTTCTATACTTGAGAGATCCTCCCCTTATTCTCCTCAATGGGTCAAATACTGCCTCAGATTAGACAACGCTCCCTCAAAAAGGGCATCAGAGCGCTATAGCGCTCCCTAGGAAGCTTGAGGGGAGCGCCAGTGCTCCAAGGGTGGATAGCACTCCTTCTGAGGGGCAGATGAGTGTTATAACGCTCCCTGAGACCGTATAGGGGAGTGCCAGCGCTCCTGAGGCTGATGTAGGGGAGCACTTACCTTCAAAACCTTTGCTTAAGAGATCTTCTCAGGTGATAAAAGTTCCTTGACTCCAGTCAATCATTTTCCTCCTTCAAACCAAGTGTATGAGATGTATTAGGTGCTTCTTTAGTGTCGTCATTATGGCAATATATTTGAACGACATTTGCGACACTTGTGAACAACTTGCGACACTTGCAAAAGTTGTAAGGAACATGCGACACTTACGACAGTTGAGAGGATCATGTGACACTTACGACACTTATCAAAGTGAGAAATATTGAGGTGTAACATAGAGCACTAGCATTTTCATCTCCTCTGAAGAGAATAAGTCTCACCTGAAGCGCAACCAAGATAGAAAGATAGGGAAGGGAAAGGAGAATACTTAGGTGGGTTCCCATAACCTTTAATATTCACCATGATCTTTCACAAGATAGACTAACTACAGAACATATCTGAACTCATTCATACTGGAACTAAAGATACTCAGGTTGCAAAAGAATTTGTACACAGAGACATCATATTGATCTTATCAAGCATAATTAAGTACTGTAAAGAGACAATTCAGAAGCATAAACACAAAATGACACAGTAATTTAAAAATTTTAGGTCCTTCTTCATCTATTATCATCAGAGCTTCTTAGATACAATCTCAGAGATATAAATTAGTACTATGTTACAAACTTCTGACTCCAGACTCATGTCACAGAGCTCTATCCACCCTTTCTCCCATAACTGTATACAAGTTACATTTACAGAACCTTTCCTCAACTAAAACCCAGCTAACAACCAATCAACAACAACCCTTTTACAATAATATTCATCTCATATATAGGATGAGTGGAATCTTATGGCTTTGGGATCGCATGCTTTCTTGTTCTGTTGTAACTGATTTTTCCTCGTTGGTGTTGTGTTGTCCCTTTCTGCAATCAATTTTTGTTTCTTTACTTTCTCAACTGTCCAGCTATTTTTGTAGCTTGCGCAACTCATGTTTGACCAAAACTGGGACTTTAGTCCTTCTTTCGTAGCTTCAAACCCAAAAATCAAGGGCCCAACAGGCTTCGACGAAAAGCCTTGACTCGCCCTTAAGTCAAGTACTTGGCTCTTTCGCAGCTTCCAAGAGTGTCTGTTGCTTTCCCTTGTCCTCCTTCTCCGCTTTGCTTTCCTCTTCTAATTGCACTTTCTCTTTCTCTACCTCTTCAAATGAAGGGCCCAACTCTGGGACCAACTCTAAGGCCCACTTCCTGACTTCGTGGAAACTTCCAATTTTATCCTGCCATTTCTTGGCAAGGAGTGAGGCCTCAGCTACAAAATGTTGAGTCGCATCTGTGATACATCCTTTGGGCTTGGATGCGACCAGAGAGTTCCATTCATAGTCAGTTGTAACATCTACATGATGCATTTTCATATACATTGTCTGAACGATAGGTCGAAATTCGCACAACTCCTTCTTGGCTACAGATTACACCTCAAACAGAGCGTTCAACTCATTATCTGCTTGTTGAATTTGATCAAATTTCTCTTGTTGCTCGAGCGGGTCCATGGTGACCGCAACTTCTTCGTTGAGCAACTGGATTCTTGTGTGCATGTCCTCTAAATTTTGGTTGTGCCTTGTTATAATTCCCATCCAGTTGTTGAATTCTCAAAATATCTTTGTGTTCTCAGTTGTCCGCTTGTGTAGTGTTGCTCAAGAATTGTTACCTTCCAACACTATTTTCTCCATCTGCTCATGTAACTTATGAGGTTTTTGTTCTGCTTTTTGTTGGATTTTCCTCAACTGTACTTCCATATGCTCTACGCAAATGGCCAACTATGACAATGCTCCCTAGAGTAGATCGATTTGATGCTCAGGTTCTCCTACAACACTTGATTCTGGTAGTTGGGGTGCTACTTTCCTTATTTTTGGCCAAGCTTTATCAAGCCTCTCTTGGACTCGTTCTAGTTTTTTCTCCGCTTGGATCTTAGCGTATTCTTCCTATGTTTTGCATGCTTGAGTAAGGAGTGATTCCTCCCTTGTGAACTCTGTAGTACTTTCATCCTACTGGAGCCTCTTCTCCAGTTGATTAGTTGAGGCTCTGATCATTTCGACGAGATACACTACCGTCCACTATGCAAGGTCAGCGGAGGAAGGGGTGGCTTCCCTAGGTACCTGGACCTGCAGTGGAAGTCTACTGGTCGTTGAATTCTATGAGGGAGTCTCCACCACCTCCTCTCTTGTATATGGTCCTACCACAACCCTCAACCTCAACGTCGATGGTAGGAACATTAAAACGTCTGCTCTGGATAGGTAGAGCTGCAGCAACTCTGTGCACTACTAAGGGTTTTGGAGGATTAGCTCCATCTGTTCCTATACTGATGTTGCACTTTGTCCCAAGGCCGTCTCAGGCTCCTTCTAAACCTCAGGTACCTCTGCTTCTTTGTGGGCCTTAGCTTCTAGGGTTGTGCTTCCAATAGCACCCTCAACCTTGGTCATTGAGGAAGTGTGCTGAGGACTTATTCCTTGCAGCTTTGGTCCTGCTTGCATATCCGTTGAAGACAGAGTGTTCTGGATTGGCACAAAGGGTATGATCTGTTGGTCCTGGGCTTCATGGTTTGGGCCAGTCAGTTGTAGTCTCTGTTTGGGTACTTCTGGGTTTGGACTAGGGAGTTTTGGTCTCTGCTCTGGTATCTTTGGGGGATCGAGCTGCATGGGTTTTGGATCACTGGTTTGGGATGGAATGTTGGTTTCTGGAGGTGGTGACTGGGGTTGTGGTGGTGATGGTGGTGGATGGAGTGGTGTCAGACTTAGGTTCGTCCTAGATGTTTATAATGTGGGCTACTCGAGCCGTTGAGCGAGTGCAAGGAATGGTGGATGAAATGGGCTGGGGGTTCAGAACCTTGCTCAAGGAGATCCCTATCTTGGGCTTCTTGGTCATTGGTTCTGTAATAAATGTGGCATTAAGGATTTCATTGACATCCTTACTTGTCAACATAGCTTGCTCCAACAGTTGCGAGAACATGGGCAGTGTTGTCTTTTTGTGCTCCAATGGCTGTGTCTCTTCCTCCTCGTTGGGGTCTATTTGTACTAGGGATTCCTTCTTCTATACCTCTGGGCCTGAGCTCGATCCTACCCCTTCTTCCTGACCCCTCTTCTTCAGTATCTTTGCAGGCAGAACGTAATGCATCCCTGAATTGCATGGGTTGTGTTTGAATCCAGGCCACGACATAACCTCCTTATCGAAGGCCTCCTCATCCAAGTAGAATGGAAGCATGCGCGAGTGAAATTCCTCGATGTTGGCATACCTTGGCCACACAAATGTATGGTGGTGTTTCATGCTGAATGTTATGTTTCATGTGTTTCATTTGAGAAATTCTAGTGGAATGTGCAACCTCTATGTTTCATCGAGCAACCTATTGTACCACTTGGAGAACGTCGTGTTGTTGAAGGTGGTGTTCTCCGAGTCCGACCTTGAGTGCCAAGGCTCGAACATTTTTTCCAATGGTCTTCCTATGGGTGGCATCCAATTTAGAATTTTGAATGCAAGAAACATGAAGTTGTAGGTGAAAGTACCACCTTTCTCCTGTGCTTCCTCACAGGCCACAATGAGTTCCTCCAGCAAGTAGTTGCACCAGTTGAAGACAACGCCATTGGCACAAAAAAATGCCATTGATAGAGAATCCAGTGTGCACTCTCCTTTGTAGTAAGAGCTCATGACCTTGCAAGAAGTTATATAGCAATCGGTCCTGACCGTCTCGGGTAGTATGGGGTTGATCTTGGCCGTGCGCCCCCCCTTCTATGTATGAAACCACTCATATATACTAGGCTCCCCCTTCTTCTTTCCATGCTTATTGGGACCCTAGAAACCTTTGGACACATCCTCACCTTCGATGGACAATCCAGTAATCTGGTGGATGTCCTATATGTGAATTGGATATCTCCTATCCAACCACAGGATTTTGTTGTGTACCCTATTGATCAGAAACTTGGTACACCTCACAATTTCTCCAGAGGTGTCGAAAACTGGAAATTCCTTGAGGTTCAGGATGGTAGATTTGAACATATTGATGAACTTGGGCTTTGGCACAAACTGTATGCCTCCCAACTCATCTGGAGCGACACACAAGAAGACATCAATGTTCATCCGAGGAAACAACACCTGGTCTGTCAGGTCAAGGTCGAGGAGATTGACTTGCTCGACCTTCCCTTTGAGATCGCCCACGATCTCAACCCGGGGGTCACAGGGCTCATCTAGTACTGCATCCTTTGAAAGGAAACCTCTACTCCCTATAGATCTCGACATGGTGAGTCTGAACTATCAACAAATTCGGAAGGAAAAATAGGGATTGGGGATCATGACTAAGGGTCAAGGGATTACACAAGCTTCCTCACGCTTCAGAATTCGTAAATCTCTAAGTTCTCTCTGGGAAACAATGCGTCCTATACCAAACTCATAGAACCTTATACTCGAGCTTAGTTGGCAAGTTCTGTAATAACTGTTATTCATCATTAACCCTATATACACAACTTGGATCTGAGTTGTTCGATAAGACTGGTTAAAGGGGTAAATCTATGGGGTGATATCGACATTTACTGGGCAAGTTGGTCAGGGACGTGGCTGATTTCATACCTTACCATTTAATGAATGATAATACTGGTGTGAATACCGATGGAATATTTGTGTATCATAGCTTTATGGTTTAACATAATTCAAACAAGGTAGTATAGCAATAATAAAGGTTGTGACTAGACTAGGTTTGTGTGGCACATGGACTAGGATTGCATCTGGATTCACTCTCCCTCTGACCACAAAGGGGTCCCCGTCATATTTAATGATTGTCATTAATATCTTCATGGCTCTTATGATCCTATGTTGTTGAGTAAGGAGTTCTGCATCAAACAACACTTAGACAGAAAAAATGAACTACATGTCGCGGCGCAACAATGCACTCTTTGACTTTATTAACTGAATTCACATAAATTGAAAAGAAACTCAAATATGACTACTATACATTCTCCTTCAAACTAGAGAAACAGTCCTTTAGCTCAGTTCTGAGACATATAGGGTTTCAGCAAAGCGTCATTCACCCATCCTGGCTACAACATACCATCCAGTTGCGCGAGTCTGACTGCTCCCGAAGGTTGGATCTCTGCAACTATAAATGGTCCCAACCAATGCATGCGCAACTTGCCTGGGTGTTTATGGAATTGACTGTCATAAAGTAGGACCTTGTCTCCCTGTGCAAATACTTTGGTCTTAATGTTCTTCTCATGCCAAGATTTATGCCTTGCTTTCTCAACTGATTGATGGAAGTCTGCTAAAAACCTGGTCTTTTCAAGTTCTTGCAATTTCATGAGCCTCTGCGTGACTGATTCATCCTCCGACATGTGAGTAATCTGTGCAATGTACAAACTCGGAGTAATGAATTCTATAGGTACCACAACCTCTTTCCCATAAACTATATGAAATGGAGTGTACTTCTGGAGTTTCTTTTTGGTTGTCTTGTAAGCCCATAAAACTGTTGGGACTTTGTCATCCCAATCCTCCCTGTTTATGCAACAAACCTTCGTTAATCCTCTCTCCAGAATCTTGTTAAATTCTTCCACTATTCCATTGTCTTGCGGATGGTAGGGGATAATATTATGATGTTGGATCAAGAACTATGTTGTAAGATTTTCTATTTTACTACTGATAAAATGATCTCCCTGATCACTGGTCAGACTCTTAGGACATCCAAACCGAGTGATAATATTTTCAAAAATGAACCTAGCAGTAGTATCGGTCGAACAATACTGAACAATTGTTGTCTCCACCCAACGTGTAAGGTAATCAATTGTGGTAATAATATACCTAGCCTTTGAATGCCTAGCGGCGGGGTTGATTGGCCCAATGAAGTCAACCACCCATTTCTCAAATGCTTGTAGAGATCGAACTAGATGAAGAGGCAATTCATCTCATCGCGATGGCTTACCCACTCTTTTACAAACATCACAAGATCTAGCATACGCCTTTGCATCTTTGAAGAGAGTGGCCCACCACAGTCCAGCTTGGAGGACTTTCTGCGCAGTGGCCTTTCCTCCAACATGACCTCCTGCAACTCCATTGTGGCACTCCCACAATATGTGTTGTCTTTCATTATCTAAGACACATCTCATGAGGATACTATCTAGTCCCAACTTATACAATTTCCTTGCAATCAATTGATAGTCCGCTTCTCTAACCACCATATGACATTTCTGAGCCGCGGAGTACTTTTCTAGGAAGGACCCTGTACTTAAGAAGAATGCTATGTCTTCCAGGTATTCTGGTATGGCCTCAACCCAGAACAAGTCTACATCTGGGAGTTGATCATTGACTGCTCTACCACTTTCTCCTGAATCTAATCTAGACAGGTGATCAGGCCCTACGTTGCATCTTCTAGGATTAATGATCACTTAAAAATAAAATTCATGAAACAGTAGCAACCACTGCCAAATTCTTCCTTCCAGAATAGGTTTGTTAACTAGATATTTTAATACAGAATGATAAGTAAAGAATTTAAAATGAGAGCCTAACAGATAATGTCTAAACTTCTGCAGAGCGTAAATCATAGCTAAACCCTCCCTTTATGTGGTTGTATAGTTGCGCTCAGCTTGCGAAAACTTCCTGCTCGCAAAGTAGATAGGATGATCCATGGATCCATCTCTCGGTTGCACTAAGATGGCTCCCAAGGCAATACCTGATGCGTTTATGTGCACATGAAATTCATTTTCCCATTTTGGAAATATCAGAATAGGTGTTGTGATGAGATTTTCCTTTAAGATATCAAACGCTTTATCACACTCTAGGGTCCACTGGAACACTTCAGACTTCTTTAGTAGGTTTTCCAGAGGTGCAGTGATGTTTGCATATCTTCTGATAAACCTACGATAGTACCCT
>ML818289.1:5891-82595 GCA_009831015.1 Picea engelmannii | reverse complement strand
TTGGGCTCGGAGGGCCAGGATATCCGTAGATATCCTGGAGCTAGGTTGTTTTCCTAGTTGGCAGGGTGGACAAGAGGTTTTGGGCAATTATTTTTTGTGTTTGCAACAAGAATGGACTGTGTAGCAGATAGCAGCAGGAAGGCAACTGACAACGGAAATTAGCATCAGTGATAAGATACTCAATTTTGAATTTATGCATTACTCATTGATAAATTTTAATTTTACTTGCATAATTCTTCTTTTATGAATCTGGTATAAATTGCTGTACATTTGGTAGGATTTGGTAGAATTTTTAGATGTTATTTTTAAAACCAGTCATTACATGAAGGGTTAGCACCAATTGTTGAACCATCCACCTAAGGTGTGTTGTTGAAGATCATAGGTCATTAGTTGAAATACAATAGAGTCCCTCAATGTCACCAACCATTATTGTGGCTGGCAGTTGAGTCACCCTCCATCTAGATGTTTTGGGGAAGAGGGTGGATCCCATGAGGTTTTCCTTGAAAAACGAAATTTCCACATTTATTTATTTAATAAATAAATGATTATGAGCTACATCATGATAAAATTCAAAATTACCCTTTCCACTTCACTGTTGTAGTGGTAAAGTAGTTGGTAAGTCATTAGGCTAGTAACTAATAGGTCACAGGTTCAAATCCTTCTTGAGCACGATACACTACTACAAGGAAATGGGATATACAACCTTGGAAAATGGATGCATGACCTTAGAAATAAGATTCATGAAATTTTTTGAGACATTTTTGCATCATTTTTGTGTCTTTTTTGCATCGTTTTTATGTCCACGTTGCATATTTTTGTGTCTAATTTGTGTCTCCCTTGTGATGCAAAAAATACAGAGAGGAGTCTTGAAGGAAACAACAATGATGCAAGTGAATGCAAAAATATATATAAAAAAAAAACACACGCAATAGATGCAAAATAAAATAAAAATAAAAAATATACTAAATAAACACAAGAAAGAAAACCACTCACAACATCCATTTTGATGCACGAGCATCCTGCTCCAAAAATCATTGTATATTTGGTTAACCTAGGGGGTCTTATTTTTGCTAAGGATTTGATTTCTTAATAGGAAATTATGTATGTTTGAGTGGTTTGAGTGAGGAATATGCGTGTGAGGTTTTATTGTAAATGTTCTCGAATATGTGAGAACATGAGAGATATTAGGCTTTTGGATATCTCATGAGGATATTAGGGATTAGGAGATCCTGGAATAGGGATTTAGTTGAGTGAAAAGTGGATCAGAGAGGATCCTTAGGAGTTTATTGAGGATTTGTTGGATCTGAACCAGAAACAATTCAGAATCCCTATGTATATTATTGTAAGCCTTAGAGGCAAAGGGTGGTGGTCAACTAAATGCTAATTAGGCCATACATCTAGGAGGGGGTTGGAAAGACATAGAAGATTAGGGCCAGACATCGAAGGTGGCCAAAAATGAATGTTTATCAGGCCAAGAGATTGGAGGTTGGGCCAATCAAAGGGAGAATTAGGATTGAAGCTTGTTGATTTGATCAAGGTAAAGGAGGGCCTGGAAGCCTGTGTAATTGTATGTAAACCAATGTATCAAAGGAACTACTCTATTTCGAGTATTCTGGATTCCTGGAATCCTCTGTAATTATGTTTGTGTATTGTATGCTTCTCTGAGAAAGAAGTGCATTGCGTAGTTCAGGTGTAGGGTTTGTGTTGCAGGTGAGAAGGAGAACTTTGGAATGGAGACTTGGTGCAATATTATACCCTATGCGAGATCATAGAATGTTATTCCATTGTGCATTGATCATGAGAAGGATCGATGATCCTATTGAACTATGAAGATGAAAGGTTTTGTGATCAAAGAGGAAGGCACACCAATCGTTAGATCACCCCACCAGTGAATGAGAATCGTTAGATCTCAATCGTGCAAGGAAGATGAAGGAATGAATATCGACCGTTCATCATCATTAGGCTAGGAACTTTGTACACCATCTGATTGTGAATAAAAGAGAAATCAATAATCAATGAGTAGCAGTTGTCAGATCTAGAAGTAGAGAGGAGGATCGGTGGGTCAACGACTGATTAAGTTGTGACCGTAAGATCATGCAGAAAATATACAACGGACGAGAGCGATTGCAGAAAACCAAGGGAAAGTTAACGAGGGAGCTACTACACATCCCGCAATCAACTAGGATCATAGATCTCCATCATGAGGAATATCAACGGTGGACATTGATTTTCTCTCCATCACACATCTTTGCATTGCATAATTTGGGGTCGGGTTTAAACATCGTGCTAGTTATGGCTCCGCAATCCATTGTATCTGTCGGATCTGGGAAAGATGGATCTATGTCGTAGATTGAAGGAGGATAGGGTTTTGATCCGAAAAGATCTTTTAAAGACTATGGTTAATTTTTAAAGCATGAGTGCATTAACCATTTAGGAATTGAAGGAAAGAGGAAGAATAAATGATATAACATGGCATCCATAATAAGATATGTAGATATGAAAGTAAGAACAAAGAATCAACAAACCATAACAAAAAATTTGTTAATGGAGTTCGGAAAGAACGCCTACGTCTTCGAGCCTTTGTCTCAGTGGGTGAGGATTTCTTATTTATCTTCAAAGCTTCAAAAGTACATCAGAAAGGTGTCAACTGGATTACAAATTGGTCTGGATATGTTCATCTATACCACAAGAACCCAACACAATTGACGGCATTGAAAACGGTTGAGCGAAGCTCCCGGAATTGGCCCACAAAGTTCCTCTCCTCAATGGCTTCCCTGCATAAAATTGACTTTGGCTTCACAATTCTATAGCATTTATCCTCTTCTCAACCTATCTAAGGCTTTCACGAACCTCTAATTTATATATATTTTAAGTTGGTAACATCCTCCCAACTTCCTCCCAAGATCTGGCCTAAAAAAGGGCTCCAAATCTCCCAAAAATGACTAAAATCTCCCAAAATCAAGCTAAAATCTCAACAAAAATTATAACCTATAGTTTAAAAAACCAAAAAATGGGCAAATACTGGGCGAAACCCCCTTCATTTGGGCCCCTGGTCGCATGGGCCTCTCTCATGTGTCCTTGGGCTGAACTAGCGCGCACTGCCCCCCAGTCTTAGCTCTTGGTCCTGTGCACATGGCCATATGGCCGCACCCTAAGCCTCCACACTCTTCACAGGTGCTAAGCCCTGGCTCCTAGTCTCTAGGCTCTGGCCCATGTGGCCAAGCCCCAAACCTCCACATGCAATCCGTTAATTCCTGGTCGTTAGCCCCTGGTCAGTCGGGGTTGGTCCCTGTCCACCGGGGCTTATCCCGAGATCCGCGCCAACCAAATTCAAAACGATTTGGTGCCATATGGTTAAAAAAGCACCACTCTAGCTCGGATGGTCTGCCCCCTTTCACAAAACCGTTGGCGCCCAAGGAGGTTGGAGGTTCGAAAATCCCAGAGGTTGTAGTACTTGCATGACATTAGCTTATCTTGAAGCAAAGTATGATTGAACTTCCATTCTACAATCATCTCATGTTCATGCTTAAGATCAACTGCTTGATTTGGCACAATTATAGGTGTGTTTCTTGTATGAGTTGCCTTCCTTAATTGTTCCATTGTTTGAAGAGATTGATTTTCTTTTAAGTGATAAGCATGTACAACATATTCATTGCCTTCTTTGATTAAGTGATATTGATTTTGTTCCCTGTAGAAGATTGCTTTGCGATCATACAAATAAGGACTTCCTAAGACCATTCCACATTCATTGAGTGGCACCACATCACATGTTACCTCATCCACAAATTTTGATGAAATTGCAAACTTTAAAGTGCATTGCTTTGTTATGTGCAATTTATGATGGTTGCTTATCCATTTAAGTGAGTAAGGTTTATGATGCATCTGAGTGTTTAATCCCAATTGTTTAACCACTTCCTTTGAAATCAAGTTAGATTGAGATCCACTATCTATCAATGTCTCGACCTTAGTATGCCTCATTATGACCCTTATGTGAAACAATTTACTTCTAGAATCATATCCATCACCAATTTTACCTGTCAAACCAACTGTTGTGATTTTAGACTCATCATCTGAATCTGACCCCAAGTCTGTTGGTCATGTTGCTACTGCAACTGTTTTCCTCCCTTTCCTCTCTTTGAACCATTTCGGTCTCTTCTCGGGATGCAATTGCCAAAAATGGTCATCATCATGCCCTTCTTTCTTGCAATGCTTGCAAGAGAGCTTATCTTCCCTTCTTGTCATTGAATTTGCATTCTTTCCATTCCCCTTCCTTTTGTCCTCTTTTCTTGAAGATGATTCCCCTGATACACCAACTCCTTTTTTCTCTGCATCAATGTATGTTGCTTGAACATAAACCTCATTAAGATTAGTAGGTCCAAACATAAATACAGTGTTACGAATGTGTGCAGGTAAACCTCCTATATACTTCATAAGAGTTTCTTGGGTATGTAATGGAATGTCTAACATTAATGTCATCTTACGAAATTCATCTATGTATATTTGCATTGTTTGTCCCTTTCTTATTTTAAGACCTTGCCATTCAATTAAAGTCTTCTCTTTATAACCCAAAGGATAAAATTGTTTTTTAAGAGCAAAAACAAAAACTTTCCATGATGGAAATACATTACCCACTTGTTGCGTGTCATTTTGCAACTTGCTTTTCCACTAGATGAGTGTTGTGCCTCCAAGTCGAAGTGATGCCAATTTAATTTGAGTTTCCTCATACTTGATTTGTTGCACACTGCAATAAACTTCCATTTGTTTGACCCAATTATCAAGCCTCTCTGCATTAAATTCACCATCATACATGGGTAATTCAAACTTCACATCAAGCTTAAGTAAATGCATATCATGTTTATGTTTATGGGAATGTTTTCTTGCAGTGGATTTGGAACTTGTACTTGAGGAAGAAGAAGTTGATAGAGAGGAAGGAGGTGAAGGAGGAGGTTTAGGAGGATCCTCTCCTTCTTCACTTTTGGATTTTGAAGATTCACCTATAATCGGTCTCTTTCGCTCCAAGTAATCATCATATAAAACCTTTACCATCTCCGACATGGCAAAGAATGTCTTTTGAAACTCTATCTCGTTATGAGAAAGTCCCACTTCCGATGCCATCTTCTCACTTTGAGAAGTTCTCTTTCTCGATCCAATCTCAAGACTCTCTTCAACAAGCTCGCCTTCACCATGATTCAACTTTTCCCTGGTAATCATGCAAACTTAAAAACCAACCGTCAACCTACTCTGATACCACTTGATCTGAAAATATCTTTTAAAGACTATGTTTAAGTTTTAAAGCATGAGTGCATTAACCATTTAGGAATTGAAGGAAAGAGGAAGAATCGATGATATAACATGGAATCCATAATATGATATGCAGATCTTAAAATAAGCACAAAGAATCAACAAACCATAACAACAAAGTTGTTAATGGAGTTCGGTAAGATCACCTACGTCTCTGGGGCTTTGTATTAGTGGGTGAGGCTTTCTTATTTCTCTTCAAAGCTTCAAAAGTACATCAGAAAGGTGTCAAATGGATTACAAACTAGTATGTATGTTTTCTTCTAGTCCTCAAGAATCCAGCACAACTGGTGACACTGAAAACGGTTGAACGAAGCTTCCAGAATTGGCCTGCAAAGTTCCTCTCCTCAATGGCTTCCCTGCATAAAACTGAATTTGGCTTCACAATTCTATAGAATTTCTCATCTTCTCAACCTCTCTAAGGCTATCAAGAACCTTTGGTTTATATATATTTTAAGTTGGTAACATCCTCCCAACTTCCTCCCAATATCTGGCCTAAACAAGGGCTCCAAATCTCCCAAAAATGACTAAAATCTCCCAAAATCAGGCTAAAATATCAATAAAAATTATAAGCTATAGTTTAAAAAACCCCCAAAATGGGAAAATATTGGGTGCATCCCCCTTCATCTGGGCCCCTGGTTGCATGGGTCTCTGCCATGTGTCCTTGGGCTGGACTGGGGCGCGCTGCCCCCCGATCTTAGCTTCTGGTCTTGTGCACATGGCCATATGGATGCGCCCTAAGACTCCACGCTCTTCACAGGTGGTAAGCCCTGGCTCCTGGTCTCTAGGCTCTGTCCCATGTGGCCAAGCCCCAAACCTCCATGCGCAATCCGTTAATTCCTAGTCGTTAGCCCCTAGTCAGCGGAGGCTGGTCCCCATCGACCGAGGCTTATATCGAGATCCGCGCCAACCAAATTCAAAATGATTTGGTGCCATATGGTTAAACAAGAACCACTCTAGCCCGGATGGTCCCCCCCCTTTCATGAAACCTTTGGCGCCCAAGGAGGTCGGAGGTTCGAAACTCTCGAAGGTTGTAGTACTTGCACGACATTAGCTTATCTTGAAGCAAAGTATGATTTAACTTCCAATCTACAATCATCTCATGTTCATGCTTAAGATCAACTGCTTGATTTGGCACAATTATAGGTGTGTTGCTTGCATGAGTTGCCTTCCTTAATTGTTCCATTGTTTGAAGAGATTGATTTGCTTTTAAGTGATGAGCATGTACAACATATTCATTGCCTTCTTTGATTAAGTGATATTAATTTTTTTCCCTGTAGAAGATTGCTTTGCGATCATACAAATAAAGACTGCCTAAGACCATTCCACATTCATTGAGTGGCACCACATCACATGTTACCTCATCCACAAATTTTGATGAAATTGCAAACTTTAAAGTGCATTGCTTTGTTATGTGCAATTTATGATGGTTGCTTATCCATTTAAGTGAGTAAGGTTTATGATGCATCTGAGTGTTTAATCCAGGGATGATTTTAGGGGCTAAATTTCGCTCATGGCCTAATTTTCCATGGTTTTTCCAAAAACGAGATTCATTATTTTAAAAATGATTCACCCAAGTTCTATAGGATAAAATTATTTTACCTTAAAAATTGCCAAAAATTTATAAAAACTATATAAAATACTTAGAAATTTGAATATTTTTTAAGAAATATCGCCAAACATTTATAGTTAACATATGAAGGATTAGTAATAAATTTCCATCCTTAAAATCATCCCTGGTTTAATCCCAAATGTTTAACCACTTCCTTTGAAATCAAGTTAGATTGAGATTCACTATCTATCAATGTGTTGACCTTAGTATGACTCATTATAACCCTTATGTGAAACAATTTACTTCTAGAATCATATCCATCACCAATTTTACCTATCAAACCAACTGTTGTGATTTTAGACTCATCACCTGTATCTGACCCCAAGTCTGTTGGCCGTGTTGTTGTTGCAGCTGTGTGCCTCCCTTTCCTCTCTTTAAACCATTTTGGTCTCTTCTTGGGATGCAATTGCCAACAATGGTCATCATCATGCCCTTCTTTTTGCAATGCTTGCAAGAGAGCTTCTCTTCCCTTCTTGTCACTGAATTTGCCTTCTTTCCATTCCCCCTCCTTTTGTCCTCTTTTCTTGAAGACGATTCTTGTGATACACCAACTCTTATTTTCCATGCGTTATTTTTTGTTTCTTGAACAGAAACCTCATCAAGATTAGTAGGTCCAAACATAAATACAATGTTATAAATGTGTGTAGGTAAACCTCCTATATACTTCATAATAGTTTCTTGGGTATGTAATGGAATGTCTAGCATTAATGCCATCTTATGAAATTCATCTATGTATTCTTGCACTGTTTGTCCCTTTCTTATTTTAAGACCTTGCCATTCAATTAAATCCTTCTCTTTATAACCCAAAGGATAAAATTGTTTTTTAAGTGCAGAAACAAAAACTTTCCATGATGGAAATACATTACCCACTTGTTGCGTGTCATTTTGCAACTTGCTTTGCCATCAGATGAGTGTTGTGCCTGCAAGTCGAAGTGATGCTAATTTGATTTGAGTTGCCTCATCCTTGATTTGTTGCACACTGCAATAAACTTGCATCTGTCTGACCCAGTTATCAAGCCTATCTGCATTAAGTTCACCATCATACATGGGTAATTCAAACTTCACATCAAGATTAAGTAAATGCATATCATGTTTATGTTTATGGGAATGTTGTCTTGTGGTGGATTTGGAACTTGTACTTGAAGAAGAAGATGTTGATAGAGAAGAAGGAGGCGAAGGATGAGGTTTAGGAGGATCCTCTCCTTCTTCACTTTTGGATTTTGAAGATTCACCTAGAATTGGTCTCTTCTGCTCCAAGTAATCATCATATAAAACCTTTACCATCTCCGACATGGCGAAGAAGGTCTTTTGAAACTCTATCTCATTATGAGAAAGCCCCTCTTCTGATGCCATCTTCTCACTTTGAGAAGTTCTCTTTCTCGATCCAATCTCAGGATTCTCTTCAACAAGCTCGCCTTCACCACGATTCAAATTTTACCTGGTAATCATGCAAACTCAAAAACCAACCGTCAACCAACTCTGATACCACTTGATTCGAAAATATCTTTTAAAGACTATGGTTAAGTTTTAACACATGAGTGCATTGACCATTTAGGAATTGAAGGAAAGAGGAAGAATCAATGATATAATATGGAAGCCATAATATCATATGCAGATCTGAAAATAAGCACAAAGAATCAACAAACCATAACAACAAAGTTGTTAACGGAGTTTGACAAGATCGCCTACATCTCCCGGCCTTTGTCTTAATGTGTGAGGTTTTCTTATTTCTCTTAAAAGCTTCAAAATTACATCATAAAGGTGTCAAATGGATTACAAAATGGTCTGGTGTTTTTCTTCTAGCCCTCAAGAACCCAACACAACTGACGACACTAAAAACGATTGAGTGAAGCTTCCAGAATTGGCCTGCAAAGTTCCTCTCCTCAATGGCTTCCCTGCATAAAATTGACTTTGTCTTCACAATTCTATAGCATTTATCCTCTTCTAAACCTCTCTAAGGCTTTCAAGAACCTCTGGTTTATATAGATTTGAAGTTGGTAACATCCTCCCAAGATATGGCCTCAAAAAGGCTCCAAATCTCCCAAAAATGACTAAAATCTCCCAAAATCAGGCTAAAATATCAATAAAAATTATAACCTATAGTTTAAAAAACTCAAAAATGGGAAAATATTGGGTGCAACCCCCTTCATCCAGGCCCCTAGTTGCATGGGTCTCTTCCATGTGTCCTTGGGCTGGATTGGCGCGCGCTGCCCCCCAGTCTTAGCTCCTGGTCCCGTGTGCATGGCCATATGGTCGCGCCCTAAGCCTCCACGCTCTTCACAGGTGTTAAGTCCTAGCTCCTGGTCTCTAGGCTCTGTCCATGTGGCCAAGCCCCAAACCTCCATGCACAATCCGTTAAGTCTCGGTCGTTAGCCCCTGGTTGGTCGGGGCTGGTCCGCGCAAACAGGGGCTTATCTCGAGATCTACGCCAACCAAACTCAAAACGATTTGGTGCCATATGGTTAAACAAGCACCACTCTAGCTCGGATGGTCCGCCCCATTTCATGAAACCTTTGGTGCCCAAGGAGTTCGGAGGTTGGAAAGTCTCGAAGGTTGTAGTACTTGCACGACATTAGCTTATCTTGAAGCAAAGTATAATTGAACTTCCATTCTACAATCAACTCATGTTCATGCTTAAGATCAATTGATTGATTTGGCACAATTATAGGTGTGTTTCTTGCATGAGTTGCCTTCCTTAATTGTTCCATTGTTTGAAGAGATTGATTTCCTTTTAAGTGATGAGCATGTACAACATATTCATTGCCTTCTTTGATTAAGTGATATTGATTATGTTCCCCGTAGAAGATTTCTTTGCGATAATACAAATAAGGACTACGTAAGACCATTCCACATTCATTGAGTGGCACCACATCACATGTTACCTCATCCACAAATTTTGATGAAATTGCAAACTTTAAAGTGCATTGCTTTGTTATGTGCAATTTATGATGGTTGCTTATCCATTTAAGTGAGTAAGGTTTACGATGCATCTGAGTGTTTAATCCCAATTGTTTAACCACTTCCTTTGAAATCAAGTTAGAATGAGATCCACTATCTATCAATGTGTCGACCTTAGCATGCCTCATTATGACCCTTATGTGAAACAATTTACTTCTAGAATCATATCCATCACCAATTTTACATGTCAAACCAACTGTTGTGATTTTAGACTCATCACCCGAATCTGACCCCAAGTCTGTTGGTTGTGTTGCTGCTGCAACTGTTTGCCTCCCTTTCCTCTCTTTGAACCATTTCAATCTCTTCTCGGGATGCAATTTCCAACAATGGTCATCATCATGCCCTTCTTTCTTGCAATGCTTGTAAGTGAGCTTCTCTTCCCTTCTTGTCATTGAATTTTCTTTCTTTCCATTCCCCTTCCTTTTGTCCTCTTTTCTTGAAGATGATTCTCCTGATACACCAACTTTTGTTTTCCCTACCTCAATGTATGTTGCTTGAACATAAACCTCATCAAGATTAGTAGGTCCAAACATAAATACAGTGTTACAAATTTGTGCAGGTAAACCTCCTATATACTTCATAAGAGTTTCTTGGGTATGTAATGGAATGTCTAACATTAACGCCATCTTACGAAATTCATCTGTGTATTCTTGCACTATTTGTCCCTTTCTTAGTTTAAGACCTTTCCATTCAATTAAAGCCTTCTCTTTATAACCCAAAGGATACATTGTTTTTTAAGTGCAGAAACAAAAAATTGCCATGATGGAAATACATTACCCACTTGTTGCGTGCCATTTTGCAACTTGCTTTTCCACCAGATGAGTGTCGTGCCTGCAAGTCGAAGCGATGCCAATTTGATTTGAGCTACCTCATCCTTGATTTGTTGCACACTGCAATAAACTTCCATCTATATGACCCAGTTATCAAGCCTCTCTGCATTGACTGCACCATCATACATGGGTAATTCAAACTTCACATCAAGCTTAAGTAAATGCATATCATGTTTATGTTTATGGGAATGTTTTCTTGCAGTGGATTTGGAACTTATACTTGAAGAAGAAGAAGTTGATGGAGAAAAAGGAGGTGAAGGAGGAGGTTTAGGAGGATCCTCTCCTTATTCACTTTTGGATTTTGAATATTTACCTAGATTCAGTCTCTTCCGCTCCAATTAATCATCATATAAAACCTTTACCATCTCCGACATGGAGAAGAAGGTCTTTTGAAACTCTATCTCGTTATGAGAAAGTCCCTCTTTCGATGCCATATTCTCACTTTGAGAAGTTCTCTTTCTCAATCCAATCTCAGGATTCTCTTCAACAGGCTCGCCTTCACCACGATTCAACTTTTCCCTGGTAATCATGCAAACTCAAAAACCAACTGTCAACCTGCTCTGATACCACTTGATCCGAAAAGATCTTTTAAAGACTATGGTTAAGTTTTAAAGCATGAGTGCATTAACCATTTAGGAATTGAAGGAAAGAGGAAGAACCAATGATATAACATGGCAGCCATAATACAATATGCAGATTTGAAAATAAGCATAAAGAATCAGCAAACCATAACAACAAAGTTGTTAATGGATTTTGGTAAGATTGCCTACGTCTTCGGGCCTTTGTCTTAGTGGGTGAGGCTTTCATATTTCTCTTCAAAGCTTCAAAATTACATCAGAAAGGTGTCAAATGGATTACAAACTAGTCTAGTTGTGTTCTTCTAGACCTCAAGAACCCAACACAACTGATGTCACTGAAAACGGTTGAGCGAAGCTCCCGGAATTGGCCTGCAAAATTCCTCTCCTCAATGGCTTCCCTGCATAAAATTGACTTTGGCTTCACAATTCTATAGAATTTATCCTCTTCTCAACCTCTATAAGGCTATAAAGAACCTTTGGTTTATATATATTTGAAGTTGGTAACATCCTCCTAGCTTCCTCCCAAGATCTGGCCTAAAAAAGCACTGCAAATCTCCCAAAAATGACTAAAATCTCCCAAAATCAGGCTAAAAGCTCAAAAAAAATTATAAACTATAGTTTAAAAAACATAAAAATGGACAAATACTGGGCGCAACCCCCTTCATCCTGGCCCCTGGTCGCATGGGTCTCTTCCATGTGTTCTTGGGCTGGAGTTGCACGCATTGCCCCCCGGCCTTAGCTCCTGGTCCTGTGCGCATGGCCATATGGTCGCACCCTAAGCCTCCATGCTCATCACATGTGTTAATCCCTGGATCCTGGTCTCTAGGCTCTGGCCCATGTGGCCAAGCCCCAAACCTCCATGCGCAATCCGTTAAAGTTTGGTCGTTAGCCCCTGGTCGACTAGGGTTGGTCCCCACCGACCGGGGCTTATCCCGAGATCCGCGCCAACCAAATTCAAAACGATTTGGTTCCATATGGTTAAACAAGAACCACTCTATCTCGGATGGTCCGCCCCCTTTCACGAAACCGTTGGCGCCCAAGGATGTCGGAGGTTCGAAACTCCTGGAGCCCAAAACAACTTTTTTTGACTTAGCCGTCATTAGCAAAATCTAGGGTGCCACGTGGTGCCCTCTGATTGGGCCACGTGTCGCCTTGTAATTGGACCCTACCACACAGTCACCGACACACTCAGCGTCCAGTCAGCCTGCCACATCACCACCGTACAACCCAGTCAGTTGCCACATCAGCTTCCGTACTGCTTAGTCACCTGCCACATCACGTCCATACTACACAGTCACCTTGCCACATCATCATCTGTACGACCCAGTTGTCGTCCATACTTCTATGTGTCAAACTTTCACTGGGCCACGTCATGTACGGGCTGCCATGTGTCATTCGTACAGTGACACTTGTCAAATCTATACAATGCCAACTCAACTAAAAAATGATGAATCTGAGTGACACGTGTCACCTCTCGGTGATGCCACATGATGATGATGATGTCATCATTGACTTTGACTATTGACTTTGGTCAGTTGACTTTTTGCTTGTTTAGGAATTTGGTCAAAATGCGATAAATTCCGCATACAGTGTCTGTTTGAGGGAAACATTATATGGTTGGAATCATCATGACGAGACGAACGCAATGGCACTGGTTTCATCCGATTCCAAGAACTTTTATTTTTAGGCCTTCCTGGATCCATTTTGGATCAGGTTTAGTGCTTTGTGTTAAGATATGATCACAGGGAATGGTCGTATGGGAAAAAGGGTCGACATATGAGTGAAGAACATTTGATCCTAGGCACACTGTTAAGGGTTTAGAGCACCTTAAGATAATTCAGGTCACTTAACTGTGGGATAGGCGAGTTGGATTTGGATCTGGTCCAAGCATGTGGGTGAATTTGGTTGGATTCATATTTGACTTGCATCACATTTTTGCATCCTTAAAACTATTTTTTTTTTTTAAATTATGAATAAAATAATTGATTAACTACATCACTATTTAATAATTATTAGTTATTAGTTATTCTCTTAGCTTTAAAATTTGACCATTTATTATATATTTTTACCTTATTAGTAATAAAAAAATAACTCCCCCTTTTTCTCAATGGCTAATTTATAACGGCTATGTCTATCCTTTGCCCTAATGGTGATATTATCTTCATCTTTATATACCCCCTACCCCAACGCTTTTTTCATACTTATTGCTTCAATAGTCCCTGATGATGGGTGGAGTGTCCACTCAAAACATTAGACGTTTCAAAAACTTCATACACAGTTTATTTCCAGAATTACAAATAACATTACGAGGAACTGTGAAAATATGCATACTTTAATATTATAATTATACAAAATTATTAAACTAAACAATGCTTCCTTGACACATTTAGATTGACTAACTCTGATCTCTAAAAGTTGATGCAAAAGTGTAACATCATCACTAACATTGAATAGATCTTAGATTTGACTTCTTCAAATTTTGTTTATGGTGATTAATCCATTTGACAATTGCTTTAACACTCCTATGCAATGCATGATGAAAGGGACAAGCAACATGTAAAAAACCCAGAACTAGTCCTTACTAAAAATGTAGTAGGCCAATATATTATAGCCTATATATTACTAATTGGGCATATATAGCCCTTTAACCAGTGACATTACCAAATTATATATCATTTTCATGGAAAAGGAATAGTTAGCAATATAGGCACACATCTTGTTCATATGCATGGTTTGGAGTATATATATATATATATAATTGTTTTATTAAATAAGTATATCAATTAGAAATATCACTACAAAACCATTAATGATAAAAAGTTAAAATATATTATCCACCCACCGTATAAAGATCTTCATTGTATGAGTGAAATTTCACTGAAAATGAATTAATAACTAGCATACCCCCTGAGTGGGTGAATGGGAATGCCGAAGTAATTTGAGGGAGGTTTCATATTAATGTTGTTAATTAAGATTATAAAGATATTGCAATTAAAATGATTGTATTTGAATTTTGAGGGAGGTTTCATATTAATGTTGTTAATTGGGATTACAAATATATTACAATTAAAATGATTGTATTTGAAGTTGGTTCATTATTTTGATGATGTTTGGTTCATACCATCAATGTGTCTCAACTTGTATCAAGGAAAACATTGAATGGTTCACTTGTATCAATACAAACATGGAACGGTTCACTTGTATCAAGGCAAACATGGAACGATTCACTTGTATCAAGAGAAACATGGAATGGTTCACCACTCCATTCATTGAGAAGACAAACAACATTTGGCATCACAACCTTTTACCTCAACCCTTTGTGCCCACCTAAACAATGTGGCCACTACCATCCATAAGCAAATACCTTACATAAAGCCCCTAAAGCACCATCTATCTTCCCTTCGTGCATGTCTCTAGATACATTTTTCTATTTATTAGAATTAACTTACTTAATTATTTTTAAAAGATATCTATGTTCTTCACGAAGTTGTTATTTTTCTAACATTATTTAGTATACTACTTGGTTATGGATAGGTCATCCACATTTTTGGTGAATCTATGCATTTTACTCGAACATTACTTACTCAAAGTCAATTTTAAACACTATCCATGTTATTGACAAAGTTCTCAATTTTCTTAAGAATAATAATGTATTTATATGTAATGAAAAAGTATTTCTTTAAATCCAAATTGTATATAATTTATCTTCGATTTTGAAAAGTTCAAACTATTTACTAAATCCATTGCATTAACATAAAAAAAATTTCACTGCGTACAAAAAAATATTGACAAACTATTTATTAGATCCATTACTTTATTGCAATAAATATTTCAATGTGTAGAAGGATATTTACAAATGATTTTTCATTGTGTATGCAAGATATTTATAAACGAGTGGTCCTTTCTTTACCATATTCGAAAACAACATATACTAAATTCATTTCAAAGATGTCAATATATCATATCTATCCCTTTATATCATTTGAAAGTAACATGGATAGCTCTACTTCAAAAATATTATTTTTTAAGTGAATTTGTGTTTCTTCACCTTATAGGTAAGATGCCAAAACTGTTTTAATGTATTTTTAAAAAAAGTTTGTATAACCTATGTCATCCACGAGATTAAAACCATATATGCATGGAGACTGTAAAACCATCTGATTTTGATTGTAAAACCACCTAATTTATCCCTATACAACTAAAGCCTTGACCTAACTTTGGTTAATCTGAAAAACCAACTAAGTTATCTTAAACCCAATTGAAAAAATCACATCCGTCAACCAAACCACCTTGTATCTATACACCTCTAGCTGTTTGTTTTCTCCCCCTTTTTATGAACTTTTTTATGATGTGTGTTCAACAGTTGCACGTATTAGTAATTTTAGCTAACTTGGATTCTATGTAAATCAAATTACCGTAGAATATCTTGGTTCATTGGTGCAACGCCTTATTAAATATTCCCTTTGAGACGAGAGTTAATGATATGCGTAAATTAGTGGAGTTTCATTCTGGCTATTTCATGTTGGTATTAATAAGAAACCAAAGCAATATACTCCATGAATTCAATACTTTTTTTTCCTTTAGGTTAAGTGATATGTAGAGATATTAAAATCTTCGTCCTGTCCAATTATAAGAATCCCCTCTGCCCCAATCAAGAATTAAGTGTAGCTTATTAAAGGGTTATTTTTAGCCAGTTTAGATTCTCTTTACAAATCAACTTAGTAGGCACGTGTGGGGAAAAAGGTTTCCAAAGCTTCTCTTCTGCTACTTAGCATAAAATTCATCCCTCGTGCATCTCACAACAACACAATGGCAGGAATTGTCATACTCATAGTCTAATATTTGTTTGGGTCAGAATTCTTGTAACTGTAGTTTGAAACTCAAATGAGAGTTCAACTCAATGGTGTAGTTTCACACAAAAGTAAGAATCTACAATACCTTTGCATTGGTTGATACAAAATACTTCAAGGACATCACATAATTTATGTTACCTGATCTGGGATATGAATGTAAGGGAGTTAAATTAGAGTGACAGAAGAAAAAACGGGGTCATGTCAACCAAACTAATCAACAATAGATAAATTGCATCGTTGTAAAATGTGTACATTGGATGATCTGGAAAGGTATGCATGTCAGTGAAAGTATTGACTAATGAGTAGAAAGGAACATCGTTGCCAACTTGCAAATCCATTGAATCCTAAATCAATAAATATCAATAGACAGAGACCAGGTGTATGAACCCAAAAAAAAATGGAGAAAACCGACAGTTGTAGGTGTGAGAAGCCAAAAAAGGGTGGAGAAAACCAACATCTTGAGGTGTGTAGATACAAGGTGGTTTGATTGACAAGTTTCAAAGAAAAAACTATTCTTACATACATACCTTCGACATAATTAGAAACTACAACTATGAATCATCATCACTTCATATGTCGTGTGTGGCAGCCTTGAAATATGATGTTTCACACTTTTTATTTTTAATTTTTTTAAACGGGTTTAATTGTTTACCAAAAAATTGAAACGTAAAAAAGTATGAGATTTCAAATAATTTAACATACATTTAAGTCCTTCGATGCCCAGTGAAAATTAATTGTACCATTTGTGTATTGTAACGGTTTTCCACCAAATTTTATTAATTCTTTTTTCTTAGCCATATTAATGTAGTAGGACCGCGATGCAATGTGGTTGGTCCTTAATCTCGAACATTCAAACTCAAATCGTAAGGTTGTTTCGTGATAAATGAAATATATGTATGGACATAGCTTTGCATGTCATATGTCATTTATGGGGTTAATATATTGAATTAACCTTCTGGTATGTTCTTCTCTTAACACCATCACATATGAAAGAAAATGGGCAACTCAAATTTGAAGTCTCAATATAACTATTGATTTTTATATATAGAATGACTAACGGACAATAATGTTTTATGTTTTTTTTAATGAATAAAAAAATATATGTTTTATTGAATGATAAAAAAATACAGATATTTTATAAAAGAAGCTACTAGACAATATGACAAGTCCAATAAACAGCGAATGCAACTTTCGATATTCACAAAGATGGATTCATGTGGGATGGGTTGAGATGCAATGATCCAATTTAGAGTTTTTAAGTCGTCAATGTTTACCAAAGTAATTATGTAATTACGCTGAAAGGCGTACACCTATTGACAATGGGCAGATTTAATAGGGGTTTAGTGTTTAATAAGTTTTCTATGGACAAGATTAAATATGGCTGGAATATTCTTAGTAGTCACACAAAATAAATGGCTGTGATTTCAATCATTAACTTCCTAGCTATTATAAAGACATCCGTTTATGTGTTTACTTTTTTACATTTATCTAATCATATTTAAAAATTACTTTGATAGTTAACTGATTGCCACATAAGTGATTAATAGAAATTAAAATATTAACACCAAATAAATGAAGCTTTATTTGCTAATCAATAATAAAATTTAATATATTCTTTTAAAAATTCGTTTCATCTTATCAACCTTTCGACGTTTACCAGCAGCTATTTAGCTGCTGTGCTAGTTTAGAGAGACTAACAACTTAATCGTGAGTGTCTAATTTATAAGCAATCATTAAGGGAAGAAGCATGAAAATTTCATGGTTAACTTCATCGCACAATTAGTACAATCAATTTGTTAAATGAGTTCCAAAACTTTCAAGAGAAAAAGTAAAGATATTATAGATTTCCATATAAAATGGAATCAAAACTACAATAACCATAAATTATAATTTAAACATATCATAAAATATCCAAATAATTATAGTTAAAAATATCGTACAACAACAAATAGATGTAGTGAAGTGATTTGATGTAGTAAAGTTTGGCATTATGAAAGTTCTGATTGATTACAGAATTACGACGACGCATCAGTTCTTTATCTCATGGGTAGGAAGCATGTTTCTTGGTACAATTTTATGACAGATAGTTTATATTGCAGATAACAAAAGGTATGATGAATTTTATGGATCTTTGAATGAATCCACTAGTTCACAGTTCACATGTTTGTGTGTTCCTTGGTTTGTGTGCTTCTTGGTGTGAAAGGACTTTTACAAGTCGACAAATATGGTTTTAGAAAACTTGTTTCTACAAAAGTTATCCCCAAAATATGCCTGGCATAATTAATATAGACATTCTTTTAGTTTTGATAATTATCTCTTAAACATATGTAAAGTTTAGACAACTTACACAATTTTATCTATGCTCACAAACTAATCTATGTTATTGTCTCATTAAATAAGTTAGTTACATCACTACAAAATCATTAATAAAAAACTATAATAGACCCTCCATCAATGCATAAAGAATGAGTGAGATCTCACTCAAAAAGCATATATATATATATATATAACATCATGAAGGTTTATACAAATTTAATAGTATTTTAATTTGAGATATATAATTTAGCGAAAAAAGTATTCTCTTTCAAGTTATCTAAGAAACCAATAATATAAAAAAGGTGGTTATTATTATTATTATTATTGTGTGTTATAGTTGATACATGTACTATGTTATTTCTTTCTCCAGCACAATCATAATAAGGTTTTCATAGAGGAAAGATCTTGAATTGGTATGTCCCTTATCGAAAGGCTCTCGAATAAGCCTTTAAATCTCATCATTCTCTAGGATATATCTATGGTAAGTGTTTCGATTAGGGAGAGGAGTATCCAGATCAAATTTTTAAGTTGGACATGATAGTGCAAATCTCTTTCTATCAAGTTTTTGAACATGTCAATGTAATCCTCATGGATCTTGTCAAGTTTTATCAATTTCCTAAGGAATATGATAAAGGATGATTAGGCTTACGTGATAGTTTTGCATTATTTTTATGGGCGTCTCATAAAAAATATGAACTTCTTGCCATGATTAAGAATCTTACAACATTATTTGGTAAAGATGGGCGAGGATTTTGACTTTAGTGGCTAAATGTGATGATTTTTTAAAGGTCGCGTTTAGTGGCTATTTTTACCATATTTCAAATACTCCAAGAATCGCCTTTCATTTTTAGGGTAAAATTACCATCTCTTGCAACCATGTCCTTAAACACTCATAATGTTGCGAACAAAACCTTAAAATCAACCCTTGAACAAAAAATTGGTGCTACCTATAACATTGTTTTTTTTGTGTGTAGGGGGGGCACGACAAGGGGTTAAAATTACAACTTGATTGAAACCATGGCCTTCACAATTGGAACTGTGCCAACCAAAATCTTAAAATCAACCCTTGAATCGAAAATCAGTGCTACCACCATGACCTTTTTTTAGGGTTAAAAATAACAACTTGTTTGAAAGCACTATTGTAACAACTAGTACAATTGCAACCAAAATCTTAAAATCAACCCCGAATAAAAAAGTGGTGCTACTAATCACACCCCTATTTATTTTATAGGGTAAAAATTACAACTTGTTTGAAACCATGGCCTTGACAACTAGTACAGTTGCAACCAAAATCTTAAAATCAACCCCTGAATGGAAAATAGCTCCTAACAATAGTATCCCTTTTTTTGGGTTTAAAATTGCAACTTTTTTAAAACCATGGCCTAAAAAACTAACATTGTTGCAAAATAAATCATAAAGGAGTAAAAAAGGGAAACAAGGGGATGGGAGGAGTGGGGGGTAAATAAAAAATAGTGGGGGGAAAACATATCTTTTAACTTAAAAAAACTTAAAACATTTTAAATTTAGAGAAAAAATGCTCCCCACCCCCCAAAAAACCAAAACACTAAAAACTAAACTAAAAGAAATTGATTTAAAAAAAAAAAAAATTTATTTAAAAAGAAAACTTAATTAGGTAAAAAGAAGAAGAAGAAAATTAAAAAATATTAAAAAAACACAATTTTTAAACAATTTAAAAAAATTAAAAAAACATTACGAAAAACAAAATCAAACTAGGGTCGGAGGAGTGATTCTCAAAATCATGCCCACAACCCCAACCCCCCCTTTCTCTACCCATTCCCCCAATCCTTTCTCTCTCTTCCCCTCCTAGCCCTCCCCCACCCCATTTCCCCTACCCATTTCCCTACCACTCCCCTCCGCCCCTTTCCCATACCCAATCCCCCCCCTCCCCTTTCACTTTGCCAACTGTTTAAAGGAGAAATAAAGGGGAGGGGGTGTGCTATAGTGGGAAAACCCCTCTACGAACTACACTAGGTTTCTAAAGTGCAGGCAAATCTAACCGTCTAAAGTATCCTACTTTTAACAACTATCCTGACATTACCCCACAATCATACATAAAAGACAAAGTATAGGGATCTGGTAGGCATACCTTAAACTCCGCGTCCGGTGTCGATCCCTTTGCGCTCAGTTGTTTCTCGACTGCATATATCCTCCCAAGGCCAACCTCCATTCACCAAAAGACAAACAAGAAACTACGAGCATGCATTCTATGTACGAATTAGCAGGTTAGACATCATAACAAAAAAAAATGTAAACAAATCATAAAGATTTAAGACATCATTTGGCAGGACGGAAAAAGTATTTATTTATATTAATCTCACAAAAGTCGTTTACAATATGAGACCAACAAATGCTCCTCGAAATCGGTCCTAGGCTCCTCTTCACCATGCACCAATTGCTTCCACATATTCTTCTCCTCTTCAATTCTCTCTAGGGAAATGGAAAGGGTTTGCAATGGAGGAAGAAGGAATTCTGGCTCAAGCTCACAATCTGGTTGCAAAATATTGGGGCAAAGGGGGAATACTGAAATGTGCAGAGTTTCTATGCTCTCATGCCTCTTCTTGAAATGGGACCCCAACAACTTCTTTTATAGGCCAAAAGAGATAGTAACGGTTGGGGTGACTGGCTATGGGTGGTCAAATTGTTAGGTAACGGCTTGAAAACCCATATCCCTTTGCAATTTTCATTTTTCGTGCTTTTTGTGAGTGTACACGGGCTGTAGTGGTGCAAAAAGTATGTGTACGTGGGCAATAGTGGTGCAGGGTGCATGCACCTTCAAAAAAATGGTTTTTTAGAAGAGTTGTTCAGTGATGGCTTGGCAAAGATAGCAAGTAAGATGGCCTGATACTAGGTATGCATGTCTGGTGCAATTCAGGGTTATAACAGATGCCCCCTAATGTGTGAGGTCAGAAGAGCATCTGATGGCAGAAATACATTACAAATATTCACCAACGTACAAAGCGAGTGAGCCTAGATACCAGAGTTCAGGAGGTGCCATCTGCAAAATAACCATTTGTCTCACCGAGGCAGGCATACCCATGCTCGGGATGAAATAAAATCATGGTTGCCAATCAAATACACTGCAGATCCATGTCATATAACTATATAAAGTGTAGCCGCGAGTAGTACACAACGGATCTACATCTCAAAATCAAAAGATATACATGTATAATATCCATCTTCAAGAAGCCAATGATGTCTGATGGCTGGAGATGAGGTCTTCAGAGCTCGAGCAACAACTTCAAAATATTAAAAACTTGGGTAGGAGTGTAATATTTGTGTACGACTTCACTACCCAGAGGTCTTTGATGGCTCGTCGGGAACAGACAAGAGGATCTCGGTGATCAGGCAAAGAACTTCACTTATTTTTAGCAAGGACTTGATTGGACTTTCGGGGTGGTCGGGCATGAGGACAAGAGACAAATTGTAGAAGGGCCGACTCAAGTTTAGTAAAACTTCCTTTGGACAAAAGAATGACAAATGATGAGACTTAGGAAGCATGGCATTGACATAAGTTCACGATGCAAGAGGCAATGTGAACTCTCCATATGTTTGGAAGGATAACCAAATGGAGGAGGACACAATTCTACGTAGCGAGAACAACCTCCTAAGGTCATATTGAATCCTAGAGCTTGACAAACAAATGGAAGGATGTGCTTTGTCCAAGGGCGACTCATTGTGCTGTCAACAAAAGAAAATACTTTTCCCTTCCTCTTTTTGGGGTATATTTGATTTTTTTGTCTTTTTCAATAATTTTGGAAAGCTTGAAAAAGAATAAAAGAATGTTATGTTACAAAGGAGGAACAAGTGTCACAAACATATTAGTTCCAAGCGCAAGGAACACATTGATGCTCAGAGCAAGGAGGCGTATACAGGAAAATGACACTTGGGAAAAATCCCCCATGGGTCAAGGTGTCAAGATGTAGAGGCAAAGTGCTATAAGGCTTGCGTATAAGGCATGCTTCAAATGGTTTAGTTGAGAGCAACATGGAGCCGAAATTAGGCCAAAGACGCAGGAATGAAAATGCGATTAACAAGGCATGATGATAACGTCCTTCCATGTAATTTTAATGAGCCCAGAGAAGGTAAGCTCGACGGTTTTTCATTTTTAGAGAGTCTGAAAAAGCGTAAAAGAAGACTCCACTGGGGTACCTTTTTCAAAGATAGTCTAGTCAATTCGAAAAAGGGGTAAACTAGCACTGAAAATATGTCTATTCAAAATCATTTTAATGAGTGTGATAAAGACAAGATCACTCGACAATTTCTTCATATTTAAGGAGTCTGAAAAAATATTAACTATGGACTCCGTAAGGGATGTTCTTCTTGACTAATTTAACAAGTGTGAAGAAACAAGGTCACTCGACAATCTTTTCAATTTTAGGGAGTCTGAAAAGAGCTTAACTATGGACTCCATGGGGGATGTTCTTCTTGACCAATTTAATGAGTGTGAAGAAACAAGGTCACTCGACAATCTTTTCAATTTTAGGGAGTCTGAAAAGAGATTAACTATGGACTCCATGGAGGTTCCTTTTTCGTAAATTTAGTCCCTCAGGCCCGAAAAAGGGTTAAATTTATACCTGAGAATACTCTTCTAGAGAACTGAGGCCCCTAGAGTATACCTTTGTTCGTGCATTTGACCATCCAGACCGAAAAAGGGGTAAACTACCGCCGGATAGATGTGCCTTCGAATTTTAGTTTGGCAAGCGTGAAGGGAAACAAGATCGCTCGACAATATTTTCATGTTTAGAGGGTCTAAAAAGGGCTTAAAAGAAGACCCATTATTTTTGGGAGTCCCGAGGGTGAAACCAAGAGTGATAGAATTCCAGACATGTGAAGGATTGAACTCATAATCAAAATAGGACTAAAAGGACTCCCGAGCCGAAAATCATTAGCGACGACATGGACACCAAAATGAAATCATGATCTACCTAGGGCATCCATGTGATGGTAGGTTCTACCACTAAATTATGACACTTCTAGAGCAGGAGTGAGGGTTCTGTGTCGCAATTCAGTGGGATCGATCCTATGGCAAAGCGAAAAAGACAATGAGGTGCAACAAGTGGAGGTGGAATCCTATCTTAAATGCACAAAGTTGGAAAAAATACTTTTCACCAAAGGACCTTAAAAATGCCCCAACTCTCAAAAAGTTCACCGAACCAAAAGTAAAAAGTATCGTAACATCCCAAAAGAAATTCGAGAACCGCACTCAACGATTTTCAGGCTAGAAAAAATGACAAAAGGGTCCAAAAAATGACAAAAGGGGCCAAAAAGTCTATAAATAGAAGCTGGCAGCTCATTATCACCATTGTAAATTGAGAATTGACAAAAAATCAAAAAACACCCCTTTTCCAAAAGAGTTGATTTCGGGAGCTTCAGTTGATGAATCGAACTTCCGCTTGGACCAAGTAAGTACATACTAGCACCTCTTGCATTTCCATTCTTCCTTTTTTCATTTGCTTTTGTTTTTTTTGTCGGGGCTAACCTTTAAAAAGGTCGGCCCTACGTGTATGTGGGTTGTCTTAGGACAGTTTGCATGCAGAAAATGATCTGCACGCGTGCATACGCGACTGTCACCAATACAGCCCGCTTACACCCTCCAATATGTGGAAAAAAATAAAAAGCAAGAGTTAACTCCCCATGAATTTGTCATTTTGCAGGATGTATGTCCATTGGAGAGAAAGGGAGCATGAAGACATTGATTTTTTGGTCTCACAAGACCCTTCTGCTATCGCTGTATTAGCAAAATGTAGGTTGTTGAAATTATTCCAATGTCCGTTTATGAGGGCACAACCCAGGTTGCTGAATGCTTTGATAGATTACTGACATCCTGACATTGAGGCATTTATGCTTGAGGGGAAGTCATTGACTCCAACGACTGAAGATATTTACTTCCTGACTGGTCTCTCGAGGAGAGGGGATCCAGTCAACTTGCGTACCTTTCCCCCCGGGCCTCACAACATTGAGGAGTTGATTGGACTCCATTGTGAGGTTGGTACTGAGAAAGTGGGTTCTCAGGTGTCGATAAACAATATAAAAAATCTATCGCTGAAAGTGATAGTGTTACTCATTGGGCAGATTACTGGATCTGTAGCTTTACATTAGGCCTCCCGGGCACACATGCATTGTGCGGTGCAGTGCTTAAATGTATGGATTTTCGACTAGAGTACAACCATGCTAGATTACATGAAGAGACAGCTAACAAAGTCTCGGACACGGGAGAACAAAAACTTTGGATTCAAGACTATTTTGTGTTCCTTTTTCTTCGAGAGGGTACCCATTCTTAGTCCGCAAGAGACAATATGAGGGCATGCAACCTCTCTCCCAACATTATGCAGATGGGCGGTGTTGATGCCACGATGTCGCGACAGGGGGAGGGAGGACCGTAGAAGCCTTCGATGATAAGTTTTTTGATTGGTGGGCAAGATAGATTATGGAAATAGAGGACTACCCCTATGTCGAGATTAACTTTTCTAGAGATCCGGACATGCCTGTACCTCCCAGAGCGGAGTGAGGAGAGATGGGTAAGTTTTTTTTCAGAGTTATTGAATTTTTATTTATTTTTATATATATCGTTTTTTTGTGTACCATAGTATTTGACACTTATGTATCTGTTATGTATAGATGTGGGACCAGTGCGTCCAACAAACTTCTCAAGGAATAGGAGGCATCCTCGACCAGAGGTAGGACCAGCTGCAACCACTAGACAAGCAGCAGTAGCAGGGAGACCTCCAGCTGGAGAGGTTTAGAGAGTATTGAGATGGGTGGAACGGAAACTCACCGTTCTCACTCGCGCAGTCCCTATGGCAGAGATCGGGGATTTGCCACCAACGATGCAACCTCATGTAGTTGGGGTACCACGAACCTAGGTCCATCTCTTCCAGCGTTTGGCAAACACCATTGTTCATTATGGTAGGGCCAACAGGCCCCGCCCTTATCTAGGCTAGACTACTCACGTGCCGAGGGCACATTTTGTATATTTTTGAGGGCATAAGCCCCGTGACTCTTAATGGACATATTTTTGAGGCGCTTATGCCCACCCATGTACTCTGATATTATATATATATATATATATATATATATATATATATATATATATATATATGCATATTTACATCATTTTATGTCTTATGGATTACATTTATTTACAAATGTATTTACATGTGTGTGTGTGTGATTTTTCTTACATGTGTGCAATATGCCAATCTAATACATGATTAGCTAGAGTATATGTGATTTGATTCAATCTCCTAGGAACATGGACATACATAATGTAATCAAAGCTTCGTTCTAAGAGACGTACCCTAGGGAACCGTCGGTGTAGAGTAGGATCGTAAACATGGTAAACCCCATTTAGCTGGGACACAACCAATTGAGCGTCTAAGTAGACCCGGAGGTGAGAGATACCATGCGACAAAGCGTCACGAAGCAACTCTAAGACTACGCTGTACTCGAAAACATTGTTTGTGGCGTCACCTAAACAAATACCTCCTCAAGATAACAACTGGCCCTGAGATGTGAAAATCACCCAAGCTGCGGAAGCAAACCTCCGAGTGTGCCAGCTAGCGCCATCCGCAAACCCAACGAACACCTCTGATTCACTTGACATCTGCCACAGTGAAAAAGATGAAATAAAAAAATGACACATCCATAAAACCAAAAAGACAAAAAGTAAAAGAGAAAATGTATAAGAACTATACATATGTACAAGAATTCACCCAAGGCAACCCACCTACGAGTAATACTTCTTAAGGTAAAGCCCATTTCTGGGCTCCACAAAAGCATTTCCCTCAAAGTCCACCAAACGATAAGTGCCCTTCTTTAGAACCTCCTTCACGATGAAAGGTCCGAACCACATGGGTTTGAACTTGCCTGCCCCTAGGGGATCCTTATCTTGGTCATAGACTAGGACAAGGTCACCTTCAGAGAAAATCTGAGGATGAATGGACCGATCATACTGACACTTGACTCTTTTTTTGTGAGCCTCGTTAGCCAAGGATGCTCAAGATATAATAAACGCTCTTCAAGCGATGAAGTGTCTGGAAATAACTGTACTACCAACTTTAGAGACATGATTTGGCACTCTATAGGCAAGACTTCTTCCAGCCTGTAAACGAGTTGAAAAGGGGAGAAACTGGTTGCATTCTTAACAGATGTTCAGTAGGCCCATAGTGTCGAGTACAACATCAAATGCCAATTTGACTTGGCCGAATTGATCGTTCGTTGTAGAATAGTCTTAAGGGACTTATTCACAGCTTCCACCTGACCATTCACTTGTGGGTAGTAGGGTGACGAATGTTCTTGCCTCAACCCAAGATTTGACGTTAACTCAGACATCATTTTTTTCTGAAAGTGACTGCCATGGTTAGTGAAAATCTCTTTCGGGATGCCGAACCTTGATATTATTTGGTTAAACAAGAAGAGAGTTGTTGTCTCACCATCATCTTTAAACGTTGGCATATCCTCGACCCACTTTGTGAAGTAGTCTACTGCTACAATGATATGACAATGCCCCCTTGTTGAAGGGGGATTGCATGTAGCGTAAACAATCCCCCACTTGGTGAAGGGACCAACTGTGATGACGAGAAACATGGGAGCGAGGTTTTCCCTCATCTTCCGAGAGAATATTTGACATGGGTGGCACTTCTTGACTGATTCAACACAATCTTTGGTTAATGTCGGCCAAAAGTAACCGACTCGTAGAATCTTTTTATCTTTTTCCAACCCAGACAAATGACCACCACATGCTCCAATGTGGAAATCATTAAGCACGATTTCCGCTTCTTCATGTGTGAGACACCGACGAAGGATGCAATCTACACCTCGACGATACAGAGTGTCCTCGAGTATGAGATAGTTCTTGTCCTGATGGAGTATATGGCGACGCTCATCACGAGAAGCAGAAGTGGGGCACTTCAAATTCTAGAGATAGACTAGTATATCTCCATACCATGGGTCCGAAGATGAGATCAAAAACATGTCTCCTTTAATAGGTGACTCCTCGGATATAACATCACTTGATTTGACTGGAAGTTCCGAGATGAGTTCCGCAAAGACCAACGACTTTTTGGATTTCGCCGAAACAAAATCCAAGTCAAATTCTTGGAGGAGAACTATCCATCTACTGATCTTTCTGCTGATTACACGTCGTGTCAACACATATTGAAACAGATTCACAACGCAATTACGGTGATCTTGCGAAACAAGATGTAATGACAGAACCGTTGGACAACATGAACTGCTTCCAATGTAAGTTTTTCAACATGGGAATAATTGAGTTTTGGTCCAACTAGGCCTCAACTTAGGTAATAAATCATGTATTCCGAGAGCAAATCATCCTCCTGAACCAAGACCATACCGATCGTCGAATTTGCAGTGGCCAAGTACAATAAGAAATCTTTATTATAATTGGGTGGCCGAAGCAGAGGGGCAGACGTGAGGGCACATTTCAACGCTTCGAAAGAGAATTGAGAAACCTCTTCCCAATGAAAAGGAACACCCTTCTTTAGTAAATGCATGAAACCCTTGTGATCTCGGAATAGTTTGCGATGAAACACCATAAAAATTTCTCTTTTCCCTATAAACTCTGAAGCTGAGGGACTGTGCATAGGGGAGGCAATTGAACTATCGCCTCAACCTTGAGAGGATCGACCATGATCCCTGTTGTTGAAACTATGAAACCTAGAAGATGACCCGATGTTATGCAAAAACTTCACTTGTTTGGATTCAAGCGATCCGGTAGTAGCGACATCGCTCAAAGATAAGTTGGAGGTGTGCAGGATGATCAGCTTTCTTATGAGATCGTGATGCTAAATCATCAAGATAAGCCTCTAATATGTGTTTGAGATCGTGGAAAGAAAAAGACGTAGCCTGCTGAAAAGTAGCTCCAACATTTTTCAGACCAAAAGGCATCTTTCGATAAGCGAATGTACCCCATGGACAAATGAAAGCGGTTTTGTGTTAGTCTTCAGGTTTGATCTATATCTAATTGTATCCCAAAAACCCATCCATTAAAGAAAAGGCCTCACAACCTGCGCATTCATTGACTATTTGGTCAATAAATGGCGTGGGGAAATTATCCTTTGGACAGGCCTTGTTCAAATTACGAAAGTCTGTACATACGTGAATCGTACCTTGTTTTTTGTTGACTGGCACGAGATTTGACACCCATTGAGTCAATTGGATGGGGTAGATGAAATGAGCTTTGAGTAGTTTCTCTACTTCAGCCTTAATTGTTGCTGCTTTCTTAGGATTAACCAACGAAGCTTTTGTCGAACCGACTTAGCTTCAGGATATGTCATGATTTCATGTTCAACGATTCTTGGATCTATGCCTGGCATTTCCTCGTAAGACTAGGAAAACACGTCGCAGAATTCTTTAAATAAATCCTTGTAGATTTGAATCTCCTCTGGAGAGTAGTCCGCTCGGACAAAGACATTCTCCACGATGCCAAGGGTTCTGGAGATATCAATAGGTATCGTTTTAGCGATGGTTGCCATATTTCCTTCAGCGTAAACAACGTGCGTATCCAAAGGATTGATAGTACAAGCCCTATCTCCAATCATATTTAGAGTGAATTCACCTGCTTCAATTCTTCTTAATTCTGGGAGGAAATAAGATCTGTGATGGAGATCATCCTAGGGTCTATACGGACTAGTCATTGCCTCAATAATCACGTCGTCTGAGGGAAAGACTAAGTATAAAGAATCAGTATCGGTGAGGGAACCTTGAACCCAAATAGGCTCCAGAACTGGATCTAACTCCTGTGCGGGGGTCAGACCGGGGTTGGCGGAAGCTTGTTGGACTATATAGTACGCAAGTTTTGTCGTGGACAAAGGCATGGCCATGTCATGGTACCTTGTCCCTTCCATCGTGGCTGATGGGGAAGGAAGAGTCCACAGATCCTTAAAGTAAGTCATGCAGAATGACGAGATTTGAAATATTTAAACCCTAGGTTGGTCGGGGACAACCGATATGTATTGGACATTGACAGTCGAAGGCGGGTAATCGAAAGTACCCATCAAAGGTGGGCACAAACCAACCCCTACGTTGACGATGCCGGGCTAAGGGTTATCAATCATCGGGACCGTGGATACCCCCGATGAAGGGTCAGGACGGGAGAAGGATAACTGATCAATGGACATGATCCGACCCTCATGTGGAAACAACAAGACCCAAAAAAAATCCGCGACCACTGCTTGAATAACATATGTCCAACTCCTTCCTAACAAGAGATTGTAGTCAATAGATGCATCGACCACTTCAACTTCGACGCAAACGGTCTTCCCCCCTAACTGCACAGGGAAAGAGGAGATGATTCCATGTGGTCGGAATGAGTGACCATCAAAAGCAGTAAGAAGAGTAGGTGATGGAGACAAAATGGGTTGGCTAATGGCCTTCCAACACGCCAAAGACATCACGCACGTCGAGGCACCCTCATCAACCACCATGCGGAAAATGTTCTGAGTAAAATTTTTCATGGTGTAAGCCACTACTATATGAAATTCCACGTGGTAAGGGAGATGAGGTTTTAAGTTGGTCATATCAAGCATGATCGTTCCCATATTACAAGTCTCAGCAGATCCTAAGGCAACTAACAGAGCCTTTCTCTGGGAAGGGCAACTCTGGAGGACTTCCAAAGCAGACATTGCACAAGGGGTTTGAGACAAATCCTCCACCACAGAGTAGTTATGGGCGGCCCTTGCGTTTGGATTGTGGGAAGCTTTCTTGAACACATATTTTGGGATGCGTGTCATTGTTTCTCCCAATGTCTTCTCGATCTGGAGAGGAAGAGGTGGGTTTTCAACTTCTTTAACCTTCTCAGAGGTGTTTTGAATTTCGTAGTCACGTTTCCTATTTGTTATATCAATGCTACCTTTCATCATGTCCACATTTGCAGACGAAGGATTACTCGAAGACGGAGGGGGTCCCTTATTGCCCCCTTCTGCGCTTGAAGAGGCTTGAGTTAAATTTTTCCCATGTGGAAATGGGTTCGTTAACACGACATGTTGCTGATGTGCCAATAACTTATGGGCCTCCGCAAGTCGAGGGAACTGGTGAGTCAGATGGTCTTTCGTGAAAATATTACACGGATACTTCAAATTCTTCTTTTCTTTGTTTCCCCCGCCAACATTATTGTTGATTTTCTTATCCCCCTTACCCTTCTTGAACTGTTTTTTCTTTATGTCAGGCTGCTGGTTGGCCTTCAGATTTGTCGATTGCACAGTGTGTACATCCAACGTTTGGGTAGGGGGAGTAGAAGAACCAATGGTCTGGTTGGCCGATGTCTGCTGTATCGAAAATTGCTGTAATTGATTTGACAGCTGATTAGCGGGATTTGTTTGCATTGAACCAACAATACCATCGGCATGTGGTCCAGATCTATGTCTAGTCTTGTCAAGTATTGACTGTGGTGCATCTGGCAAAATTTCGTAAAGTAAATCAAACTGAGAGTAAATCAGCTCTATCTATTGAGCTCTCATTATCGCTTCTCCTTCTGAAAAGACCCTTGATGTTGCTAAGTCTTTGGATAACCGAGGTACCAAAGAATTAAGGAACCACTCAAGCAGGAATGCTGGTGGGACTGGTACTTTTATCAAACTCTTCCGACGTCTCCATTCTTGGATGTGATCTAAGATATGGTCTGCTTTTGTCTGCTCAAATTTGGCCAGCAATTCGGTGTCGACGTCGTATCTCACATGTAATTTAAAATGGTTTAAGAAATCCATTGCCAATTCACCGAAGGAAGAATATATCGAGCAGTCGAGCTCAATGTACCATTTCGCTGCACTCCCGATGACAGTGATTTGAAACAAACACAACTGTACGGAGTTGTCTCTCGATGAGTTGGACGAGCACCATAGATGGAAGGTAGTCACATGATCGCCTGGATCTTCATTAGGCTTAGCTTCAAACTTTGGAATGTCCGAAGGAAACTTGGTCGGAATAGGAGGCCAACGCGGATCGTGACAGATAGGGTCAATTAGTAACCTTCACAAGTCTGACAAATGAAAAGTTGCCAGAAACGGAAGTTTGGGTTGTTGGTTATAACCAGGGAAAGAGGAGCCTAGAGTTTGGCTGGCACCAGGTTGCCAGGAAAACTTGGGTTGCTGGCCAGGGTTCTAGTAAAAACCATGGTCGTGACCAACGTACATATTCTTCGCTTGTTGATATGTCATCGATTGACTCCCGTAGTAGGATGTTGAGGGTTGGGATTGCATTGTATTCCAAGGGTTTTGGAAACGGTTTTCCCCTGCCGATACGATGGGCATAGGTCCTAATCCATGCCCAGGGTTCCATTGGCTATGGAAGGGGTTTCCCCCGGTTGACATCCCTGACAAGGGAACTGATCCCTGCCATGGATTCCAAGGTCCTTGAGAAGTGTGTGCCCCCTACGCAGTAATAGTACCCTGTGCAGGATTCTGTGATCCAAAACCAGGGTTGCCCCCGACCAAGACGACAGCTGACAAGAAAGCATTTTTACCAAACACTTTCAACAAAGAGAATGACGTTGAACCTACCGGCATGTTATAATAAGACAATCCTTGACTACCTTCTTCATATGAACTATAGTTTACGTTCGGCCTGACGGAGTGCTAGTGAGCACCGTTGAGTGAAGGGGACGGAGGAGGTAAATGACCCCCTCCGTAAGGGAAATCACTATAGAGAGTAGAAGTGCCCCCCATGGATCCTTGCAGATGAGTGTTTGAGCTCCCTACCCCCAGACCTAAAGTCTGTATAGTGGAGTAGGAAAGGAAAAAGTTCGTATCAAAGGCAGGCATCCTGTATGATAATGGAGGGCTTGTCGCACTCTGGATGAAAGGAGTAGTGATCGCCGCCATAGACGGAATCAGAAAATTGCAGACCATTGCCCAAGGTAGAGGCGGTTGAGACCATAGTGGTCCAGACCGACGATGGTTGGTTAGGAGGTGGAACACCCCTTGTAGTGACAACCATAGAGGGAGTATGAGAATTCCCTGGAGAAGTAGTAGCATTTGTGGCCATCACTGCTTGTGACACTACCTGACGCTCATAAGGATAAACCTGTATGACAATGGGCACTGATAGATCAGTGATTGAAGGGTTATACGGACCAAGAGATTCCGCTCCAAGGTCAGAAATGGTTGGTTCCTCTGGAATCAAATTTTCTCTTCTCGGATATGGGTTGGGTACAATTTCCTATGGCCCGGTCATTTCAAAAGACCCTTGTTGGTCTAGTATTCTCCTTAGCGGTGGCGAGGGTGGCTCTAGATCAACCGACGATGGGCCAAGAAGCCTTCACGACTGACAGAGCTCCTGATCCTCCATAGTCTGAGAAGATCAATTACACACTAGGGATTTCTATTAACGTTAAAGACTAGCACACACTAGAAAAAGCTCCTATGAGACAAGACAAGAAGATCACTAGCTAGTTGGAAGAACAATTACACTATCCAACACTAGATAAACTTACTGGTGCAAGTGAAAATCAAATACGGAAGCACCCTTTGGGTATACTCTACAAAGAGTGTCCCGATGTCTTCCCTAGGTACAACGATATATCCCTGCAGTCACCTGTGTAAGTCACTAAGATAAAGGCAACTAGGTTGCCAGCGCACGAACAGTCACCAGGCAGGTACAGTCGATAGTCGGGTGGACCACAATGAGCAGGGTATCGAGCCTGAAACCTATCAAGGGTATCAAAAGCAAGTGTTTTGGAAGATGAATAAGGACCTCGAACGAATTCGAGACCCACAAAGCTCTGTGTCAAATGCGATCAACGAAATCCCAAGATAAGCCCTCTATATGCATTCCCCACTATGCTTGGTATAGCTTTGTAGGGGTTATCTCCGCTACCTTTCCGCACGTGAACTCATGTCCATCCCCTGTGTTAGAGGGGGGTCCTGGATAACCTTCACGGTTAGTGGAATTTTAAGCACTCCCTAGCACATACTCTTATGTTTTTTTTTGTAGCCTTGAAGAGTTTCCTCTCCAATCCTAAATCAAGGCTCTACCCTAGACTAAATTGATGGACCCTACAAACACAAAGTCTAATAAATTTTAATTAAGCGTTAATTTTAGTGGATGTCTTAAGTCAAAAGGAACGGAAGTGAAACCAGTGATGTTTTTTAAGAGACGAAAGAGAAGAGCATAATATGAAACTGAAAACAAACTACTCCTTCTTCACAAATAAAGATTTGCCAAATTAAACTCTTTCACCAAACTTTTCGTAACTACTTTTCTCAGATCTTTGAAAAGAAAAAACTTAAAACAAGATTTCGCTCGACTACGAGCTACTTAATTTCCTAAGTATTCAAGTAAAGAACTTAAGAAAACTTTCTTTTACCAAAACAAAGAAATGAAAATAAAACAACTAACCTGAACTACTTTTACCAAACAAAGAAATGATTTTTTTTTTTTTTATTGTTTTATGCTTCAAAATGAGAAATTTGAAAATGACTTCTTTTATTTTCTTCTAAAGTAAAAAAGGGAAAAATGATGACAAGTCAAGGCCAATAAATGAATTCTAGCCCATTGCATATCGCAAGGAGTCCCTGACAATACCAAACAGACAGATTAGAAGAAACTCACAAACTTGTCTAAAAACCCGAATAAAGAAAACACAAGAAATCTTTGATAACAAGAAAGCTATGCTGAGGTCATACCTAGGCTATAGACTGCTATAACAGAGACTAGGGCTAGATCAAGAAAACCTTTGAGAAGTGTGACTTCTGATAGGGAAGATGATGACTGCCTCTTCTTTAAAAAAAAAAAATTCAACACAGGCACGTTACTGACACTTCATCAGCTTGCGTATGTACGTGGGCTGTCCAAAGGCAGGGCACGTATGTACATGTGTAGGCCCACTACAGGCCACGTACGCCTCTGTAACTTCTTAAAAAAAATGAAAACCAACAGTCAAGCACAGACAGGAAGTACTGGTATGGAAGACCATGATCCCTTAAAGACACATAAGCTTACAAAAACTCAAAAAACATTAAATAAACTGATTCAAAATACCCAAAAAGAATATCCCCTAAAAACCCTAGAGGTCTCCCCAGTATGGTCGCCAATTCTTCTATAGTAGGAAAACCCCTCTACGGACTACACCAGGTTTCTAAAGTGCAGGCAGAGCTAACCATTTAAATTCTCCTACTTTTAACAACTATCCCGACATTACCCCACAATGATACATAAAAGACAAAGTAGAGGGATCTGGTAGGCATACCTTAAACTCCACGTTTGGTGTCGATCCCTTTGCGCTCAATTGTTTCTTGACTTCAGATCTCCTCCCAAAGCCAAACTGCATTCACCAAAATACAAACAAGAAACTACGAGCATGCATTCTATGTACGGATTAGCGGGTTATACATCATAACAAAAAAAAATGTAAACAAATCATAAAGATTTAAGACATCATTTGGCGGGACAGAAAAAGTATTTCTTTATATTAATCTCACAAAATTCGTTTACAATATGAGACCAAAAAATGCTCCTCGAACTCGGTCATGGGATCCTCTTCACCATGCACCAAATTCTTCCACGTATTGTTCTCCTCTTCAGTTCTCTCTAGGGAAATGGCAAGGGTTTGCAATGGAGGAAGAATGAATTCTGGCTCAAACTGACAACGTGGTTGCAAAATATTGGGGCAAAGGGGGAATATTGAAATGGGCAGAGTTTCTATGCTCTTGTTCCTCTTCTTGAAATGGGAACTAAACACCTTATTTTATAGTCCAAAAGAGATAGTAACGGTTGGGGTGACTGGCTATGGGCAGTCAAATGGTTAGGTAACGACCCGAAAACCCGTATCCCTTTGCAATTTTCATTTTTTGCACTTTTTGTGAGTGTATGTGGGCTGTAGTGGTTCATAAAGCATGTTTACGTGGGAAGTAGTGGTGCAGGGTGCGTACACCTTCAAAAAAATGGTTTTTTAGAAGAGTTGTTCAGTGATGGTTTGGCAAAGATAGCAAGTAAGATGGCCTGATGCCAGGTATGCATGTCTGGTGCAATTTAGGGTTATAACAGGATGGAGTAGGTTGTGATAGGGGGGTTTTTCCCCTCTCTACCTACCAATTCCCCCCTTCAAACCCCTCCTTTCCCCTTTCCCACCACTTAATGGAGCGAAAGCATCAAGTGGGGGGGGGGATCCCCATTTGGCCCCTCCTTTAAGTGGTTAGCGGGGATAAATGGGAGGGAAGAAGGGGAATGGGAGGGTGGGGGAGTGGGGAAGGAATGGGCAGGTGGTGGGTGTTAAATCCTAGGTCTACACCTCTTCCTTCTATTCCTCCATCATCCCATCCATCTGTGAACTTAGTTTTTACTTAGTTTCTCTTCAATGGTGTGTTGAGTCATTTTAATTTGTTCTTATCTTCCTATTTGTTTTTCATCATTTCCTGGCTCTTTATAAGGTTAATACAAGTCATGATTTGAATTGAAAAGATACATAACCATGGTTATGTCACTGTGGAGTTGTAAACATGTTAATTTAGGCCTATCGATGCATATATATATATATATATATATATATATATATATTGATTGCAAGAATGCCCCTATTCTTGCAAACAACAGAAAAAGGGTTGTTTTATGAGTTTTAACGTTCGAAAAATATTTAAAAGTTTGAATAATGGTGTGTTGGTGCCTCGCATGTGTTTTCATCTCCCTTTTCACTCGATATTGTGTGTATTTCCACCAGATTAACTATCATTACAAACTAGGTGCTAAGGATCATGCACGTTTGCGCCTTGAGTTGTTATTATTGCAGGGTTGTGTGTAATTATCATTACACGTGGTAAATGAGCTCGAAACAACACATACATTTTACCATCACTTTTAGCAGGAGTAGCTAGAACACAATGGTGTCACCTTGAGAGCGTTGACAATTGAATAGAACAGAGCCAATAGGGCTTGAACTGTTCAAAGCGATTCCAGAAAGAAGAGATATATTTATCAGAGGAGAATGGTTTGACTTTATATGTGCTTTCAACAAGCATCACACAGGAGTGGATCTTCTCTTTGCACAGAGTTTCGATGGGTTTTAGACTCAACTCGGGGACACAACCATTCACATTATAGAGCACTTCATCGTTGGGGCGTGCACTCTCCCGATTAGTGGTGAGATATGGTTTAAAAAGGGAAAACTGTCAATTGAAATCTACAACAAGTTTCTAGTGGAAGAACACCAAAACCATGATGGGAGTAAGGGCATCTCAATTTTGTGGATTAAAGAAGAGTGGAGGGGCATTCTCACTACAGTTCAAAGGTATATCACAGGAGAAGGTAGATTCTCAATTGTTCACTGCTATCACCTTTAATTCCTTATGCACTTAAATGGTGACAAGGAATTAAACCTTCCCTTCTGTTTGCTTAAGAGCTTAACTAAAATGTTTAATAGAGTCCAGAATTACCATGAATATTCTCATAGAAGCTTATATCACTAGGGGTTCATTAAATTTTTGGTTCTATTTGCTTTAAACAAAATAGAAATGCCATGGAAGTATTTTCAGGAGTTTTTAGGGTTACAGGAGGAAGGACGGGAAGTTGATCCATGACCAAAAGAACAGAGGGACGAGGCTAACCAAGAATCTAGGGTTTCTCCTAAATCTGGGTGTTCATAGAAAGCTACCCAACAATATAAAAAGAAGACCACACCTAAAAAAGGGTTAACCTGATCTGATAAAGCAAAATCAATTACTCCACCAAGAGAGGAAATCCCTCAAATACAATTAAGGTCCTTTACAAAAAAATAGAGAGAGATGGATGTTGGCACAGGGGCAGACCCAGGGTTCAATGCTACAACAACGCACCAACAAAACCCTAACTACCGGCCCTTTCGGCAACACCTACGAAGCATATGAAGTCTCAACCGAGGTAGAGGCAGGGGTGGTTGCAGGACTCAAATGTCTGCAACCTTAGTTGTGACACAGACCTGTGATTCTAACACTTAACAGAGAACTTGGCAGTTAATCTTCATCAATATTCAGTTGTATTATACTTCGCAGATAGCACAAAGCATTGCAACATTTACTTAGATCTCAGATCTTTCAACACTTAGTAACAGTAAAATAGATTAGATCTTGTAGATCAACACCAAGCATATTCATACATATTAGAGATAACATTCATTCATAGCTCATAAGCACAAAGCATAAATATATCTATCTAAACACATCAAAGCACTTAGCAAAGGAAGAGACAAGCACATCAAGTCGAGGCACAGAGCACAACACAAAGATATACCGTGGTTCATCCCCACCCTGGGGCTACGTCCACAAAGTCTTCTTCTTTATTAATGTCTTCAATCGATTACAACACAAAGCCTCCAAACCCTACTGCGCACATGAAAAAATATCTGCGCAGCTCACAAGATCCTTCTTCCTTGCCTTACAACACAAAGCCTTCTACAGTCTCTCATAGGGACTTGCACTCAACTCTGTAAGTCTTACACAAAATGAACAAAGCCTTACAATACTTGATCACACAGATCCAACTCTTATCACTTTAGCCAACTTGCACTAAGAAATCACCAAGTGCACTAAGAAACAAATTCTACTACTTCTTACATTGCCTATCTATTTATACATTACAAAAGTGGGTCTAAGCGTGGGTGAACCCACGGGCCGACATCCCTTCCCCATTACATTAACCCAAAACCCCAAAAGGACCCAAAAAGGGGTCTAGCTTCAACGATTTCCGCTTCGCGTTGTGCTCCATCTTTGACAAGCTGTCGAAGTCCCAAAAAGGGTCAAATATGACCAAGTGTTCCTCAAAACTTGGTCAAGGGGCAACAGGCCCCCAACACTCACCTGTGACTCGTCCCGAGTCACTCAGGTCTGGGTAACTCTGCCTCAAAGGTCTCAAGCTTGGCTCGAGCTGCTTCGACTTATCTCTGTGCTACTGCTTCTTGCTCAACAAACTCCTGAACAACCGCTTAGCTGATAGGTCCTTCTAGTTGCTGCTCGAATGTAGCAACTACTTGTTCAAATAGTGTTCCTTGGCCTTCAATTTCTTCAAACAATAGGTAGGCCGCCTCCTAGCTCGGCTGGAGTTTCTGGGTGACTTCCATCACTCTGTTCTGTGTGGTAAGAATGAGTTTCTGGGTAGTGCATTGTTCCTGGGATCTCTTCATCCTCTCGATGGGTGACATGAGCTTGAGCTGCGCCTGTACTGTATTGGCTTGCTGCTTTTCTTCCTAGAGTTGGGACTGCAGTTTCTTCAACTCTGGGTCTTCAGATAGTTGTTCATATATCTACGCGCTTCTGCTACTTAGATATTTACATTATGCAACAAGTGTTTTAATCCTCTCGACTGTGTTCTGAGCATTCAATTCTCGTTGGTTGCGCACTTCTTGCGGAGTCTGTGTTATGGTCTGAAGCTCTAATTCCACGACCCTTTGTTGAATTTGCTGAATAACTTCAGCTAGCTTCGTCACTTGGTGCTCTATGGGATCTTTGACCTTCTGCTCTAAGCCGATCACAGAGCGAAATTCTCTGTTGACTACTTCTTCAATTCCTATTTTCTTTGCAAGAAACTACTCTTTCTCTTTTTGGATCTTCACCCTGTCTTCTTCAAATTTTTCTTGGATGACATTCTTCTCTTATTGCACGGTTCGACGTTGTTTAGTAAGTTCCTCGTGTGCTTTATTTAGGGCCTAGGTGGCCTGTGCTTTTTCTTCCTGAGAACGTCGAAGGTGTACTTCGACTGTATCAACAATATTGTGGAGTTGAACTGATTCATCTTCTGCTTCTGTTGTTCCTTGTGGAAGAGGTGCAGTAGAGGTTTCTCAGCTAGACTAGAGTGCTTGCTGTACTCCTTGGAGTGCGATCTCAATATGGCTATACATTTGTTCCTGCTTCTCCTCTTGCTTCTCTATGATTTCCTTTGAAGCATCATTGACCGTTGCAACAATGAAATCAAAATCATCCAACGTGAGGGCAGTTCGCATCTTGGTTACAGGGGTTCTTGGTTTCCTTCTGGAGGAAGATTTCAGAGGTGAGACCTTCCCTTTCTTCGATGAGTCTTCTTCATCCCGAGGTGGTGGTACTTCGACTCTCTGGGTTTCTATACCTTCTTCTTCATCACCTGCTTCATTTGGTGTAAGGGAATCCGTCCTTACAGATAGGCTGTCAACATCCTGGATTTCTTCAGTCTTCTTCGTCGACTTTTCTTTCTTTGTCTTACTAGGCCCAGGTGTATCTTGCACAGTTTTGGGGCCATCGATGCCAGACATTTCTGCGGGGTCTGCTAGAACAAGGAGGTCCGCCGACCATTCTTTGGTGATATCTTCCAGGTCTTCTCCTGTCAGCTTATAATAGGACTGAAGTTGTTCTTGGTGCTCATTAGCGCGTGGGGTTAGGTATATAAAGTGGTGGTCCGCGTTGAACTTTATCAGAGGTCAGAATCTCTGTAAAGTGTTCAGGGTTATGCGTGGTTCTCTTCTTATGGCTTCTTTCAATTGGTTATAGTACGTGTGGAAAATTACATTTGATTGCCATTGCTTGCTCATGTCGTTCAAGTACCAGAATGTATTGAACTTCGCGGCTAGTGGATCAAAGGGGTCTAGGTCCAGGAAGGTTGTGCCTTCCGGTAGCTCCCATGCAACAAAATTGATCAGTATCAGGAGCCAACTAAAATGGAATTCATGCCCCTGATTCTGGGCTTCTCTGCAGTCAATCTCCAGTTGATTCACCAGGTACTTCACCCAATCCATCTGTAGTCCCTCGGTGCACTTTCTTGCGAGGTCAACTATAAATCCAGATACTTGTGTTGGTCGATTCTTTCATACCAACTTCCCTACGATCAATTGGCATGCGAGGCGCACTGCGCCACTTCCAATGGAAGCTACCTTGTAGCCTCTCGTGCCTTTCTCAACATCGCCATAGGCTTCTTTGATCTTCTGCGCAAGAGCGTGGTCTGTGGTCTTTCCAGGATAGTACTCATGGGGATCAGGGCACTGCATGCTAAGCTCAATGATCCTTTTGATCAACGCCGGATCAACAATTATGCGACGATCTAACCACACGTATCCTCCATGGTAACTTGCTAGTAGTGGTTTTACACAAGCATTCACCTCCTGGTGTCTGCCGAAGTGCGGTACTTTGATAACATTGAGAAAAGTAGATTGTGCGAGGTTCATCGTCCATTGCTGAGGGATGAGATTCGAATTCTTTCCCTTATTTCTCGTCAATTACTTATACGGGGCGAGCATGTTGTAAGATTTACGGTCCCCTAGGTTGAAGTTGCAAAACTTCAATGATGTAACGTTGTCTTGATCTGCGTGGTAGGTGCGCACTCCTTTTAGTAGGTATGCAGTGACTAGGGTGTATTCAAAGTCTCTAGGGACACTGTCCCTTTTAATCTCACTGCTCAGAGGGGGTATGTAAGCTGGTAGGATGGATGGCACTAACTTTGTGTTGGCTATGTCATCCTTATTCTTAGTTCTTATTTCTGCGTCGGCTCAAGATGTTCCTTCTCGAGCAGTCGACGAGGAGGCTTGCACTCCTCTCATTGATGATGCTTGGACTCTGGTGGACATTCTTCTTTCCGACATGGTTCTCTTAGTCATTAACTGAAGAAGGACCTCTGTGACAGATTACTCAAGTTCGGTGAGCTCGTCGGACATAGGCACTTGGGAAAGATAATCAAGGTCATGATGATCTCAAAATGCTGCACTAGGATGAACAATTTTCTTGTAATGATCACTGTAGACAATCACTAGTTCCGTGGGCTTCAATTTCTCAGTTGGAAAAAGTGTTCTTCGGGCACGGTGCGACGAGCTAAATAGGAAATTCGTCAACGATATGCTTGCAATGGGTATGCAGCTTTCATGAATGTTGAACCATTCGTTATGGCATGGTCCAACGCTCTGGTAGTGGTCCTTTACTGCTATTCTGCCCATTCGGGGTGGAAGTCAAACGGGTATATCGGTCCAATGACTATATTTCTTTGCCATGGCGAAGAGCCATATGTCGTTGTTCTGGTATCTCGACGAAGCTCAATTCCTGTGATTTTTCCTTCTGCGAAGTTCCCTGTGTAATCTTCTGTAACTTTTCGATATTGGTTGTCTTCTTACTTAGCTTCCTAGCCTTCTTCCTAGTGAGTTTCGTCTCAGTCATCCTTTTTGCATTCCGATCCTTATCCTCTCTCGACATAGTCACTTTGCGATGCTGAGATTCTTTCTTTAGATCCAAGGGTAATACACCTTCATCATATGGATTAGGTATTTCGGTCTCCTGTGGTTCCTCTAATGCTCTTATAGCTTTAACATCCAAGTCCCTGGTGTTTAATAGCTTAGATCTGTTCTCTTGTTCTTCCATCAAGTAGGCGATCTTTCTAGTCATAAATTCCATGAGTTCTTGCTTCTTTTGTTCTAGGGCTTCCTTTTCTTCTTTTCTTTGGATCTGGTCTTTTTCAATCTAGATCTTGCCTAACAAAGCTGGAAATGGGGCATAGTCCTCAATAAATTTAATAACTTCAAATTCTTCCTCCGTCGAAGCTCCATGGGTACTCATAGCTATCCGGGTAATCCTGTCACATAGGGTTACCATTTTTCCTTTAAACAATCCTATTTTTCCTAGTGAAGGAACCATAACAAGCCTTCCTAGGGTTTCCCAAGTACTTTCTATCATAATGTTCATTTGTGTTCCCTCATCCAGAGCACAGTCAATGTTGAAGCCTCCTATTCTTACTTCGATTTTCTTCTTTTCTTTGAAGATCTATGACAAACTGGCATCTTTATGTTCATCCAGGGTTTCTTTCATTTTCAGCAACATAATCTCTGATTCTTTCTGGGGTTCTTCTATAATGTTAGTCTCTTGATCTCCTTCAGGGTTTGCTTGCTCTCTATTCATCTTTTCAAGTCTAGCAATCATTCTAGGGAAATCCAGTACTTCATGGTCCATAGCCTTACAATATAGGCAACTAGGTTTCTCCTAGGGAATTCCTTAACAAGATGTCCTGGTCTTCTACAACTGTAACAAAGAGTTAATCCTCTCTTTCTCTTCAATGATCCCCAACTTTTCTTATACTGCGCGCTAGGATCATAATGACGAACCTGCAAAAATTTCTTTCTAGGATCCTGCATCCATTGGTTAGTCCAAAAATTCTTTCTATGCATAGGTATAACATATCTATCATTACTCTTATAAGATCTATTCATATCAAACGTTCTTTCATCTAATAATGCCCTAGTTTTCAATCTAGGACAAAATCTATTAAGCATACCTAAATCCATACTTTAGAAACAAATTTTTTCACCTCTTTTACTTCTACAGGGCACAAAGCTTCCAGATCTAAGAAGTTTTAACTATTCTTACCTTTATCGGATCACAGAGCTTATAGATCTTACTTCTTTTCTTCAGTATCAACCTCTTTTCTTGCAGATCTGACTTCTTTCCTTCAGATCTGTCCTTCCTTCTTCAACACATAGCTTTTACAATTTCAGGACAAATCTTTGCACAAATCTTCTTTTGCTTAGTTCCCAACAATCACAGTTTCAGTCCCGACAAGGGAACCAAATGTTGGCACAGGGGCAGACCCAGGGTTCAACGCTACAACAATTCACCAACAAAACCCTAACTACCAGCCCTTTCGGCAACACCTGTGAAGTAGATGAAGTCTCACCCGAGGTAGAGGCATGGGTGGTTGCAGGACTCAGATGTCTGCAACCTTAGCTGGGACACGGACCTGTGATTCTAAAACTTAACAGAGCACTTGGCAATTAATCTTCATCAATATTCAGTCTTATTATACTTCGCAGATAGCATAGAGCATCGTAACATTTAATTAGATCTAAGATCTTTCAGCACTTAGTAACAGTAAAACAGACCAGATCCTGTAGATCATCACTAAGCATATTCATACATATTAGAGCTAACATTCATTCATAGCTCATAAGCACAAAGCATAAATATATCTATCTAAACACATCAAAGCACTTAGCAAAGGAAGAGACAAGCACATCAAGTCGAGGCATAGAGCACAACACACAGATTTACCGTGGTTCACCCCCACCCTGGGGCTACGTCCACAAAGTCTTCTTCTTTATTAATGTCTTCAATCGGTTACAACACAAAGCCTCCAAACCCTACTACACACAGGACAGAAGATCTGCGCATCTCGCTAGATCTTTTTTCCTTGCCTTACAACGTAAAGCCTTCTACAGTCTCTCACAGGGACTTGCACTCAGCTCTGCAATTCTTACACAAAATGCACGAAGCCTTACAATACTTGATCACATAGATCCAACTCTTAGCACTTTATCCAACTTGCACTAAGCAAGCACCAAGTGCACTAAGAAACAACTTCTACTACTGCTTACATTGCCTATCTATTTATACATTACAAAAGTGGGCCTAAGCGTGGGTGAACCCATAGGCCGACATCCCTTCCCCATTACATTAACCCAAAACCCTAAAAGGACCCAAAAAGGGGTCTAGCTTCCACGATTTCCGCTTCACGTTGCGCTCCATCTTTGACAAGCTGTCGAAGTCCCAAAAACAATCAAATATGACCAAGTGTTCCTCAAAACTTGGTCAAGGGTCAACAATGGAAATTGGAAAAGTGTATGTCAGGAACTATATCAAACAGGGAGAAGAAAAGGCCATTCCTACAGACCCACTATCACCTGAACATTATGAGGGTAAAACTATGCCCACTACCATGCAACAAGACAAAACTCCCAAGTGAAGAACAAGCAGATAGAGGGGGACTAAACTAGCGAGTCCAGATATTTTTGCAGCATAATTTTTGCAAGTAGACACCCTGATTAAGGATTCCCCTGAGGTCAAACTGAGAAAAAAGAGGGAAGGGATCCAAGCCCCTGGAATTCCCAACAAACCCAATAGAAAAACTAGGCTCACAAACCAATTAAGATTAAACTCCAAGGCATTGTTTAATGCATCCTTAAAAGACCAAAGACCCATTGTAATTGAGGATGAGGACACTAAAGAAGACCTCTCTGAATTTGCAAATATGGAGGAGATGGCTATACATAAATTGAAAGGGATGACAAGGGATAAGGCAAGGCATAAATACAATAAAGGGGAGACTTCAGGTGTAAAATATGCTGCTGTAAAAACATAGTACCCTGCAGATATGGAATCATAACAAAATGTGATGGACTTTGGCCCAGACCTTAAGAAGGACTCTGATGACATAACTCCATATGTAGAGCTGACCCCTAAGTAGGTTCCCCATGATTTCAAACCAAATATCAAAGGAAAAATGTTGATGATGCAGGAACCTGTGAGATAGACTATTGATAAAAAATCTAAGAAAGCACCCAGATATGAAATGAGGCCAAGGATATCCAAGATTTCTATTGACCTCAATAAACTTGTTGTAGAGGAAGAGCAGGGGCTCATGGATGGAAGCAAAGTAAAGTCATGAATCAAACCAAAAGGTAAAGCTGACATTGATATGGATGACAACCACTAGGTGCAAGCTCACAAGCAGGAAAATGATGACACAAGGCAAGAAATTTAGAGTCTACAACAACAAAAGCAGGATCTTGAGCTACAACACAATAAGCTACAGAAAAAATATTAGAAGTTGAAAAAGAAGCATAAGAAAACATGCATGTTCTTGAAGGAAATAATCTAAGTTTCCACTACTGTCAAAGGGTAAAATAATTCGAGATTTGTGCCAGCTTGGTCTACAAATTTTCAAGGCTTGTCTCCAGTTTTGGTCTACATAGACATCCATCCAAAGTCAAGTGCCAACAACAACTTATGAAGTATTTTTTCTATGCATCTTGTTTACTTTAGTTATCAACAATAAGTTCCAGTTGCACTAATAGAAGTTTGTTTTGGTTTAGTTAGAGGTATTGCTTCCACTTGTAATAAGTTGTTATTTTTTATAAGAACATTGTTTTTTAGGTCGAATTAATGGGGAGTTATGAACTGACACTTCAACTCAACTCTACTCAGTTTAAACAAATGTTTACATATTGTAATTAGGAAGTAACAGTGAAGTTGAACCTATAGGATCTTATTGAGATGTAAAGTTGAAATTTATATTTTATATCCTAGATAGGTAATCGAACCCTCTCTAGATAGAGATAAATAAATGTTTTTTTGAATGTAAAAAGGTCTGGTTTTTAGAGGGATCAAGCATCAAGATTTTGGTTGGACTTTAAAGCATAAAATTGTTAAGTTTCCCACTTGGTGAATATAAATTTTTGGTGACAGACTGTGTTTTCTTCTCAAATGTTGTGTGTCTTGTTATCTTATCTAGATGCAAATTGAAATGTATGGAAATTATTATTTATTTTCCTTTCAGCTATTGTCTCAATGAACTTTTTATTGCCATGCAACCTAATTTCAATGATTGTTTCAGTGAATAATTACTGTAATACAATATGTTTGAATGATTTGTGTCCAGGTACATGTTTTGGATATGAAATATCATTTCAAGTCTTAAATTCCATACAACAAGTAACAAAGTATATGCTTGTTTGTATTTCATTTGTTTTATTCTTCTTATCTTTATTTGCTCACCAAAAATGCATGCCATCAACTAAGGTAAACCTTATAGTGATATTTTTGAACGCTCCAACTCGACCCCTATCCTTGGAAACCAATCTATCAGCTGACCAACAAACTTAATTCATAAAAATCAATCATTCCAACACTTGAGGTGGCCTAGCTACGCCCTTTAGCAGTCAGGTGCAGACCTTAGGACCAACATCTTCTGGTGTCGTTGTCGGGGAACAGAGTAATGAAGTATCTTTCCATGGGAGAATGAAAATGATCATATCTGATCTTTGATGGTGAAGAAAGACCAGGCACAAAATTGACTGCCATATTTCACCTGGCGACTCCACTGAATGCAAATCTATTAAGGAATTCTGGCTCCCAAGAGGGGATTCAAGAAATCAAATATTGGGCATACTAAAGCCTCAAAAGTCAACCTTGACCTGAATGGTGACACACCAACTTCTGATCCAGAGAGAAAAATAAGAAATTCCACACTTGCTCAGAGACATCCCTTGCCATCCAAAGGCAAGTCTACATCTGAAAAAGTTTCCCCTATCCTCTACAAGGCAAGTCTACATCTGAAAGAGGAGGTCCACCACTTTGTTTTATATGCAAGAGGCAACCATTGAGGTTGAGTCTAACATCCCAGCATCAAAAAAATTGAAGAACAAATCAAATAGGGACAAAAAGAAACAAAGGGAAAATATTCCTTCTTCTTCCAACCCAACAGAATCTGACCCAGAGCTAGATGAGGTGACTCGAACCTTAAAATCCCTGACTTCAGAAATAGATAAATATAAATGGGAATCCAAGAATCCAAATAGACGATATTAGGATGTTGCAAATAGAAATACCAATCAGTTTAGAAGGCCTGATAATTCCCCTCAAGTCATGCAGAGGGAGAGGATAAATGTTGAAGATCAGAGAGTTGTTCCCCCTTTCCAGAACAATGAATTTGAGGATATGGATGAGGGTAATGATGTTGGAGATGATTATGTTGTATTGTTTAATTAAATTGACCTCTATCCTAGTCATCTAATGCAAAAAGATTATGAAATATCCTAATTTTCAAACCCGTTTGATGAAGATGGGAAGGGAGAGGAGATCTTTCAAATCCACCCCCAAAAGAAGTATGATTTAATGCCTAGGCCAGGGGTCCAAAAACAAATTCACCTATTCATAATAAAAAATCAGATCTTCCTCTCAAGCAAGGTCCAGAAAAAGATGTAGCAAATAAACTAGATCAACAACAACAAACTAAACATGTTCTTCCAGAGGTAAAGGAGGCAGGCAGACAACCAACTTATTTCAACATAGAACACGAGCTAAGAAAAATCAATATCCTTGTACCTTTGACAAAATTATTGAAAAATGAGCCTTTCAAAAAGTCTATCATGAAGGTTTTGAAGCCACCTCTTTTGCTATATCATCTTATGTAATTAGCTTGCAACATGAGAACCCTTCTATAATTGTTGGCCCACACATTGAAGATGGGTTTGATGCTTCCTGACCTTTTTACATATCATTGAATGTCCATGAAAAAATCCTGCATAATTGCTTAATGGACTCAGGGGCCTCTCATAATTTCATGCCTAAGGTTGTTATGGAGGAGCTATGGATATAAATTACCAATCTGTACTAGGACCTTTACTCTTTTGATTCCAAAAAGGTTAAATGCTTGTGATTAATTAAATATCTAATTGTTTCTTTGTCTCAGCTTCCCATGAAAAGCATGGTTATGGATATTGTTGTCGCTGATATACCCCCCAAGTTTGGAATGTTTTTATCCAGGTCCTAGGCCAAGAAAGTAGGAGGATCCCTGTAGATGGATCTTACATATGCGACCATCCTTGTTTTCATAGGAGAACACAGAATATTGTATAGAGAAGTCAGGTTGGCATACATTATGAGTGATCATGATAATACAAGTAATCATCCGATTTATGTTTTTGAGGATGAAATTGGGCCATCGTTTTTTCATATTAATGATGATGCTATAGAAATATCATTCAACAAATGAAAAAATCATCCACTGGTAGACCGAGGAAATGAAGTTTGTAAGATGTATTTTGATGGCTCATCTTCCAAGGAGGGTTATGGTGTTGGCATAGTCCTCATTTCCCCTTCAAAGGAGGTGGTGTCACTCTCATACAAATTAGAATTTGAAACAACCAAAAACATAGCAGAGTATGAGGACTTGGTGTTGGGGTTGAGAGATGCTAAGGATATGGACATTTATAAATTGGCAGTCTTTGGTGATTCTGAACTGGTGGTTAATTAGGTGAAGGAAATTTACCAAGAAAAACAACTAAGGTTGAAACAATACAGAAATGAGGTATGGCACATAGTTGAAAATTTCTTTTTAGCATTCAATATTTCCTTTGTCCCTAGATATGTCAATCAGAGGGAAGACTCTTTAGCTATGGCTGCTAGTACCTTCAGGCCTCCCATTGGTCCAAATGTCAAATATGAGGCGGATCCAAATGTCAAATATGAGGTAGATTCAAATGTCAAATATGAGGCAGAGGTTAGGCATAAAACAACTATACCAAACAATGTTAAGCACTGGAACGTTTTTAGTGATGATCTATAGCTCAAAAGATTTATGTAAACCATTGAGGAATTTTCAAATATTTCCATTGATCAAGAGAACGAGGAAGATGAAACAAAACATTTGTAGGCATCTCCTTTTATGAACAAGGTGGCTGGTCACAACATTGTAGAGCTCAAAACAAACCATATTCAAGGGGATTAGTACCACTGGAGAGGCTTTTTGACAACAGTCATGTCTCCAAGAAATTTGTCAGTAAAAGTCAGGAGCAAGAGGTTGTGGACTGCAATATTGGGACAACTGCAAATCCCCAAATTGTCAAGATATCCATAGCACTGCTAGATGAGCAGAGAAATAGGTATGTCAGCCTTATAAAAAAAATTGTTGATATTTTTTCATGGTCTTATGAGGACTTGAAGACCTTTGATACTGACATCATTCAACACAAGATTCCTCTGAAGGTGGGATCAAAGCCATTTAGGCAGAAAATTATACAATTTAATCCTCTTCTAATGTTTGTTATTGAAAAAGAATTGAAAAGGATTCTTGATACTAAAATCATTGTGCCCTTGAGATATTCGGATTGGGTGGCCAACTTGGTGCCTTTCGGGAAAAAGAGTGGTGAAATACGCTTGTGTGTGGACTTCAGAAACCTGAATAGGTGTTCATTGAAAGAAAAGTATCCATTTCCAAAGATGGATCATATTTTGCAAAGGGTAGCAGGTTCCCACAGAATTTCCATGCTGGATGGTTATTATGGATACAACCAAATAGCAGTGCTTGAAGAGGACAAGGAAAAAACATCCTTCACTACCCCATGGGGCACATTCATGTATGAAAAAATTTCATTTTTCTTGATGTATGCAGGGGCCACCTTTTAAAGGGCCATGGACATTGCATTTTTTGGAGAAGGACAAGTTCATGGTTATATATCTTGATGACATCACCATTTTTCAAAATCTGATGAGGAATATCTACAACACCTGGAGAAAATATTTAAAAAATGAAGAAGGTATGGAATCTCTTTGAATCCCCAAAAATCTCATTTTTCTATGTTAGAAATCAATCCCTTAGGCCACATTATATCTGCAGGAGGGATAAACATAGACCCGGAAAGGGTAGATGCCATCCAGAAAATTGACATCCCTAGAAATAAGAAGGCCATCTAGTCTTTCATAGGGAAAATAATTTTTTTGAGGAATTTTGTGCCAAACTTTGTTGAGATCATCAGGCCTATTATTAACATGCTAAAAAGGGATGTTGATATTAAATGGTCACAGGAAGAGAGATCATCCTTCCAAAGGATTAAGCTGGCTCTGATTGAAGTCCCTATTCTAGTTAGTCCAGACTATTCCAAAGAATTCATGATTTTCTCCTTTGCCTCTGAGGAGACTATTGTTGTTGTATTGCTGCAAAAGAATGAAGAAGGGCATGAACAACCCATTTCCTTTTTCAGAAAATCACTCATGGATTTTGAACTAAAATATAACATATTGGAGAAGCAGGCCTATGCATTAGTCAAAGCCTTGAAGTCTTTCAAGGTTTATGTTCTGCAGTCTAGCATAATAGCTTATGTTCCTAACAACATTGTGAAGGAAATTCTTGTCCAGCCAAATAGTGAAGGGAAGAGGGGCAAGTGGATTATCAAACTTTTAGAATATGACCTGCACATAAATCCTACTAGGCTAATCAAGGGACAAGGCCTTGCAAAACTGTTATCTGATTCAAACTACAAAGCAGTGGAATTGCACCATACCTTTAATCAATCATATGCTCCACTTATGCAGGCTAGGAAGAACACCATGTAGGTACTTGATCAATATTCTCTTTCACCCTAGTATAGAGATGTTGTTTATTTTTTACAGCACCTAGAATTTCCACCAGAATTGGAGAAATCCAAAACTAGGTCTCTTAAATTGAAGGCTGTAAAATACTGCATTTTAAACCAAAATTTATATTGGAAATACTATGTTGGTATTTTGTTGAAATGTCTGGATGAAGATGAGTCAAAACAGGTCATAAAAAATATGCATAGATGATTTAGTGGAGGGCACCAACATTGAAAATCTATAGCCCTCAAATTTCTAAGGATTGGATACTATTGGCCCACCATATTTTTTTATGCGTTTTCCATGGTTAGAGATGTGAAGAATGTCAGAAATTTGTTGGAAAACTGGAATTGTTCTCACTGCCCCTAAAACCCATTAATGTTAGTGGTCCATTTCAGCAATGAGTCCTAGATTTCATAGGTGAGATAACCCCACCCTCTAGTGGAAAGCACAAGTAGATCCTTACTGCCACTAATTACTTCACAAAGTGGATTGAAGTTGTTTCTACTAGGAATGCTACTGATAAGGTGATCATGAACTTCTTGGAGATGAATATCTTTGCCAGGTTTGGATTCCCCTGGAAATTAGTAATAGAAAACGCTCATGCATTCAAATCCAAGGCCATGATTTATTTCTGTGGGAATTACAACATTATCCTGACACACTCTACACCATATTACCCATAGGGAAATAGGTTGGTTGAGTCATCAAATAAAACCCTTATCGTGATCATCACAAACTTGTTGGCTAAAAATAAAAAATCATGGTATTCTAAGTTGAAGTATGCCTTGTGGGATGACAGGATCAACACCAATAATTCATTGGGAACCTCTCCATTTCAGCTAGTCTTTGGGGTGGATGTTGTTTTTCCAACTTATCTTAGTCTACCAGTGTTGAAAGTTTTGCAGGAGGAAGTGGAGGAGCCTAGTGAAATCCAAAGGAGAAATTTTCAGATTATTGAAATTCAGCAAAGGAGAGAAGCATTAAATGAGAAGACTAAGGAATACCAGAGCAAGGTCAAGGAAGCCTTTGACAGGAAAACCAAAAAAGATACCTTTCAAGCAGGTGACCTGGTTCTAAAGTGGGATGCCAAGAGGGAGGAAAAACCCAATCATGGTAAGTTCTATAACCTTTTGTTTGGTCCCTTCAAAGTGGTCAAAGTTCTAGATAATAATACATTTATATTGCAAAATATGGATGATACTGAGATCTGTGGAGGCCCAGTCAATGGGTGCTTCCTGGAGCATTACTTTGCCTAATGAACCAAATGTGGTTCATTCTGTACATAGCTTTTTTGATTTCCAATTTGATTCAGTAGTTTAGTTTGAATAAAATAATCCATAACCCCATAAAGGAACTGGGGTATAGCTGCAAATCTGAGTTTCAGTTGAAATAAGACAGGCAACAAGGATGGTAAACAGAGTAAAAGTTATTGGTGGAAGGGGGTCAGAAATAAAGAACCAAGGCACACAACCTATTGTTCTTAGCACCTCATAAGGAAGTGCTATCCTCAGTTAGAGCCGATGTTAAATCCTAGGTCTGCACCTCTTCCTTATATTCCTCCATCAACCCATCCATCTGTCAACTTAGTTTCTCTTCAATGGTGTGTTGAGTCATTTTAATTTGTTTTTATCTTCCTATTTGTTTTTCATCATTTCTTGGCTCTTTATAAGGTTAATAAAAGTCATGATTTGAATTGAATAAGACAAGTCACCATGGGTATGTCACTGATGGGTTGCAAACATGTTAATTTAGGCCTATTGATGCAAAAATATATTGATTGCAAGAATGCCCCTATTCTTGCAAACAACATAAAAACGCATTGTTTTATGAGCTTAAACGTTCAAAAAAATGTAAAAGTTTGAATAATGTTGTGTTGGCACCTCACATGCATTTTCATCTCCCTCTGAACTCGAGATCGTGCATGTTTCCACCAGTTTAACCATAATTACAAGAATCATGCTAAGGATCATGCATGTTTGTGCCTTGAGCCGTTATTATTTCAAGGTTGTGTGTAATTATCATTACAGGTGGTAAATGAACCCGAAACAAAGCATACATTCGACCATCACTTTCAACAGGAGTAGCTCGAACACAATGGTGTCACCCCAAGAGCATTGGAAATTGAACAGACCACATCCAATAGGGATCGAACTGTTCGAAGCGATTCTAGAAATAAGAGATATATTTATCAAAGGAGAATAGTTTGACTTTATATGCACTTTAAACATGCATCACACAGTAGTGGCCCTCCTATTCACACAGAGTTTCAATGGGTTTTAGACTCAACTCAGGGACACCACCATTCAAATTATAGAGCACTTCATCGGTGGGGTGTGCGCTCTCCCGATTAGTGGTGAGAGATGGTTTAAAAAGGGAAAACTGCCAGCTGAAATCTGCAACAAGTTTCTGGTGGCAGAACACAAAAACCTTGATTGGAGTCAGGGAATCTCAATTTTGTGGATTAAAGAAGAGTGGAGGGGAATTCTCACTGTAGTTCAAAGGTATATCACAGGAGAAGGTATATTCTCAATCGTTCACAGTTATCACCTTCGATTCCTTATGCACTTAAATGGTGAGAAGGAATTAAACCTTCCCTTCTATTTTCTTAAGAGCTTAACTTAAATGTCTAAGAGAGTCCAGAAGTACCCTAAATCTGTTCATAGAATCTTATATCACCAGGGGTGCATTAAAAATTTGGTTCTCTTTTCTTTAAACGAAACAGAAATAACCTAGAAGTATTTTCTAGAGTCTTTAGGGTTACAGGAGAAAGGATGAGAAGTTGATCCACAACCAAAAGAACAGAGGGACGAGGCTAACCAAGTAGATAGGGTTTCTCCTAAATGTGGGTGTTCATTAAAATCTACCCAGCAAGGTAAAAATAAGACCACACCTAAAAAGTGGGGAACCCGATCTGAGAAAGCAAAATCAATTACTCTGCCAGGAGAGGAAATCCCTCGAATACAATTAAGGTCCTCTACAACAAAACAGAGAGAGATGGAAAGTGGCAAAGTGTATGTCAGGAACTATATCAGACAGGGAGAAGAACGGGCTAGCCCAACATGCCCACTATCACTTGAACATTTTGAGGATAAAACTATGCCCATTACCATGCAATAAGACAAAACTCCCAAGTCAAGAACACGTAGATAGAGGGGGACTAAACCAACCAGTCCTGAGATTGTTGTAGAAGAATTTGTGCCAGTAGACACCCTGATTAATGAATCCCTTGAGGTCAAATAGAGAAAAAAGAGGAAAGGGAGCCAGGCCTCTGGCATGCCCAACAAACCCAATAGAAAAAATAGGCTCACAAACTAATTAAGATTAAACTCCAAGGCATTGTTTAATCCTTCCTTAAAATAACAAAGGCTCATAGTAATTGAGGATGAGGACACTGAAGAAGACCTCTCTGAATTTGAAAATATGGAGGATATGGCTATGCATACATTGAAAGGGATGACAGGGGATAATGCAAGGAAGAAATATATTAAAGGGGAGACCTTAGGTGTAAAATATGTTGCTGTAAAAACAAAGTATTGTGTAGATATGGAATCAAAACAAAATGTGATGGACTTTGGACCAGACCTTGAGAAAGTATCTGATGACATAACTCCAGATGCAGAGCTGACCCGTGAGCAGTTTCACCATGATGTTAAACCAGAGATCAAAGGAAAAACGTTGATGATGCAGGAATATGTGAGAGAGACTATTTATAAAAAAATCTAAGAAAGAACCCAGATATGAAATGAGGCCAAGGAAATCCAATATTTATATTGACCTCAATAAACCTGTTGCAAAGGAAGAGTAGGGGCTCATGGATGGAAGCAAGGTAGAGACATTAATCAAGCCAAAAGTTGAAGCTGACAGGGAGATGGATGACAACCACCAGGTGCAAGCTCTCAAGCAACAAAATGATAACATGAGGTAGCAAATTCAAAGTCTACAACAACAAAAGAAGGAACTTGAGATACAACACAATAAGCTATAGAAAAAGTATCATAAGTTGCAAAAGAAGCATTAGAAAACATGCACGTTCTTGAAGGAAATAATCTAAGTGTCCACTATTGTCAAAGGGTAAAAGAATTTGAGATCTATGCCAGCTTGGTCTACAAATTTTCAAGGTTTGTCTCCAGTTTTTTTCTACGTAGACATCTATGCAAAGTCAATTGCCAACAACAACTTATGAATTCGTTTTGCTATGCATCCTGTTTACTTCAGTTATCAACAATACGTTCTAGTTGCACTAATAAAAGTTTGTTTTGGTTTAGTTAGAGGCATTTCTACCACTTGTAATAAGTTGTTGTTTTTTCATAAGAACAATGTTTTCGAGGTTGAATTAATGGGGAGTTATGAAATGACACTTCAACTCAACTCCACTCAGTTTAAATAAATGTTTAGAGATCGTAATTAGGAAGTAACAATGAATTTGAACCTACAGGATCTGATTGTGATGTAAAGTTGAACTTTAGAGTTTAGATCCTAGATAGGTAATCGAACCCTCTCTGGATAGAGATAAATAGATGGATTTTTTAATGTAAAAGGGTTCAATTTTTAGAGGGATCAAGCATCAAGATTTTGGCTAGACTTTAAAGAATAAAACTATTAAGTTTCCCACTTGGTGAATATAACTTTTTGGTGACAGACTATGTTTTCTTCTCAAATATTGTGTGTCTTGTTATCTTATTTAGATGCAAATTGAAATGTATGCATAGTATTATTTTTTTTCCTTTCATCTGTTGTCTCAATGAATTGTTTATTGCCATGCAACTTGATTTCAACTATTGTTTCAGTGAATAGTTATTGTAATACAACCTGTTTGGATGATTTGTGTCCAGGTACATGTTTTGGATCTGAAATTGCATACAACAAGTAACAAAGTATATGCTTGTTTGTATTTCATTTGGTTTATTCTTCTTATCTTTATCTGCTCACCAAAAATGCATGCCATCAGCTAACGCAAATGTTATAGTGATATTGGTGAATACTCCAACTAGACCCTTGTCCTTGGAAACCAATCTATCAGCCGACCAACACACTTAATTCATAAAAATCAATCATTCCAACACTTGAGGTGGCCTAGCTCTGCCCTCTAGAAATCATGTGAAGACCTTATGACCAACAGTGGGGGTGAATTTTTTAGCTCTTTTTTTATTGGTCTTAAATGCATTTTTTTAATAATTGATTTAAAAGACATGTTTTTCCCTCTATTTTTTCCCCTTTATGTTTTAGTTATTTCCCCAATTTTCTCCTATTTTTTTCATTTTTAATTATTTTGTTTGCAACAAAGTTAATTTTTTAGGCCTTGGTTTCAAAATTGTTGCAATTTTAATCCCAAGAAAAAAAAGGTGCTACTGGTAGCACTTATTTTCAATTTGAAGGTTGATTTTAATATTTTGGTTGCAATGGTACTAGTTGTCAAGGCTATGATTTCAAATAATTGTTATAATTTTAACCCAAAAAAATTAAGTTGGGTGGCACTAGTAGCACCACTTTATGATTGGGGGGTTGATTTTGAGATTTTGTTGCAATGGTACTAGTTACTAAGGTTGTGCTTTCAAACAAGTTGTAATTTTAACATTGAAAAAAAAAGCTGATGCTGGTAGCACCACGTTTTAATTAAGGGATTGATTTGAATATTTTGGTTGCAATGATCTTGGTTGTTAAGGCCATCATTTCAATCAAGTTGTAACTATAATATTGAAAAAAAGGGTTGCTACTAGTAACACCACTTTTCAATTTGGGGGTTGATTTTAAGGGTTTTTATGAGTTTTTAAGGCCATGGTTGGAAAAGGTGATAATTTTAACCCCGAAAAGAAATGTGATTATGGGAGGGCCACTTTTCAATTCAGGGGTTGGTTTCAGTATTTTTGACCTAAAAGTATCGATTCTTAGGGCTAGAGCCCTTGTTTTGAGGTCACAACTCTCTTCAAGTTGGTAACTACATTGAAGCAGAAAGAGCATGCACTTTTGAGAAAGGGTGAAGAATATTTATCCAAATAAAGGTTTTTATACTTCATGGCTACTTTAAGGGCTTCCATCTTCTTGAAGGGACATGATTCTTGTTGACCTTCTCACCAACAAAAAATACAATGCTTGTCAAATTTATTTCCTTTTGGATTAGGCTACTCCTTTATTAACGTTGGGAGTAGGAGAAGATATAGAGGTTTTGGGACCCTTGTTCTATTTGTTGTTGCAAGTATGTTACTTCTTGGTATGCTTGGGGCCTTGTTGTTGTTGTGATAAGGATTTGTTAGAGGTACCTATAGAACTAATAACTCCAAGCTATAAGAGTTTATCTTTATCTCAAATTAGAGAATCACATAATGTGTGAAAAGATGGAATTCTATAAGTAGTTCCTTGACTAAGAAAATAATCTCTAATAGAGTGAAAGGTGGATACAAAAATAGAATAGACATTTCCAAGGTAAGAAAGAATAGTAAAAATTAGTTGATCGTCATCTTTCTTAACTCCATATTGTAGAAGGTGTCTTGAACTTTGAAAGAAAATCTTCATTCCAACTAAAATTATTAGGATTTAAAGCTATGAGAGGTACCTATAGAACTAATAACTCCAAGATATAAGAGTTTATCTTTATCTCAAATTAGAGAATCACATAATGTGTGAAAGATGGAATTCTATAAGTAGTTCCTTGACTAAGAAAATACTCTCTAATAGAGTGAAAGGTGGATACAAAAATAGAATAGACGTTTCCAAGGTAAGAAAGAATAGTAAAAATTAGTTGATCGTCATCTTTCTTAACTCCATATTATAGAAGGTGTCTTGAAATTTGAAATAAAATCTTCATTCCAACTAAAATTATTAGGATTAAAGCTATGAGCTAATTTTCAATCTGGTGGGATTAAATATGGTTATGTTTACCAAACATAGTTTACAACTTCGTCCAAGCTACATGAGGAGTATCAATCCCTTGAATATGAATTTGCAAGTCATTAGAAATGGACATTCCTATGAGTGTATGTGCTAAGTTGTTTCTATTGTCTCATTCATCTTTTTTTAATCTATCCAGGGGTGCAACTTATGTTCCTAAGATGACCTAGTAAAGTCCCCTACTTTTCAGTAAAACCACCATACAATATTTCTAAGAGAAACAATTGATACTTTAAGTAGGATCTCACTTGAAATAGTCATATTATGATTTGGAAGTAAAATGGTCCTAAAAATATAAATTGACTACTTATATGGAAAGTTCTTGAAAAACATGCACTTTAAAAAATAATAAAACCTAAAATGGTGCCCATATGTACAGGTTACATCTCTTAGAAGTTTGAGAAATGAGGATTAGAGGATAGTGTTGAGGAAAAGATATCAAATGATCTTACTCAAACATTTTCAGATCCTGCTTGGCTAAAACAAGATAGACGGGAATATCACCCTATGTTTATAGCCATCAAAAATGATATCTTAATTCACGAGTATTGTTTACAAGTGCTCAGGTTGTTTTTTTATAAACAAAAGATTGCTAAAAAAATCATTATTTATGTATTTTTTTTAATATATCAGATGTTGAAATATAGATAGAGACAGAAGTAAAGACACCAAGTCAATAATCAAAACATATGAGACATAAAGCAATCCTTTATTTCATTCCAATTCATCAAAGAATCATTCTTTTTACAAAATTTCTTGAGGAAGTTTTGGACCAAAGTCAAACTTAGACGTCCTCGATGAAACATACAAAAGGACTTCTGACAGAAAATAAAAAAAAATGAACTTGAAAAGATGGATCATCTTGCCACAGATTGCTTCCCACTAGACTATGCACAATAACCTTTGTCAGTGATGAAAACTAATTCACAAATAGACAAGTCTACACAGACTATCAAAGATAGATCAACACCTCTGAAAACAAGTGTCTGAATGATGTAATCCAACCCTGAATCTTGTTGTCTACAATAACACCCTGCTATCATAAAAAATAATTAGGCTTCTAATCAATTAAGGAATGAATGAAAATTGAATTATCCCAACAAACACTCAAAGAAAAAACCTTAGTATGCTTCTCCTTCTATTCTCCTCTTGTTCCTCCCCTTCCTTTTGCCTTTAAGCAAATTGGAATTGGTTGAAGTAGTTGAAATATTTCATTAGTTAAGTTAACTAAAACTCAACCAACTTTAGTTAGGGGGAAAAGTAATAAATCATAATAAGGGTTTTTAAATAAATAATAACTAGTAGGTGGGACCCCTTGTGACTCCCTTTAGCTTTTAACAATCATAACACAACTAGTTAATTAAACAAAACATCCCTCCTTGTGACTCCCATCATCACATTCATATTTGACAATTTATCTCAATGATATTTGAATTTATTTCCAAAATATATTACCCATATATCCAAAAAATATAATGTTGTCCCAAAATTTCAGAAGTCAACTGTTCTCAACAATTAATAAATAAAAAAACTTAAAATCCTTATTTTCCACTTTGAGATGCAATTTTTCCCTTGTTGTTGATGTCACCTTTTGATCTCTTTGAATTTGCCTTAGGCTGTGTTGAGCCTTTAGGCCTAATTTCACTTATCACATGAGAGCAATCATCCCTCAAATGCATGCAGGAGGAGACAGATTTATCAGAGCCATTGGAGGGTGAGGAAGGGGAAGCAATGGATTTTCCTTTGTCAGGGGCATGGCAAGCCTTAGTTTTCAACCTTTTACTCACATGGGAAGAGTGAACTGGTGAGTGGAAAGGGGCAGCTTGGACAATTTGATTGATAGGCGGGGGAGCAGGTAAAGACAAATTGGGCCAGCCACAATGTTGGGAGACTGCCAGGTGGACAATCTCTTGCCATCTGTCATTTTCGGGAACTTTAGGTTTCAATGAGACATGAGTGGGCATGGGGATACCAAGGACCCGTGGGGCTTGAAAGGGAGGCCTATCAAGCCTAGGCTGGGCCACTCCTTGCCCAATCCAATTAAAAAACCCAGCTTGAAATAACTGGCCTAACTCTTGCGAGTCAACATCAAAGTGTATGGAGAATCTTGGCCTTCAAGGGCCCCTGTTCCAATTACATCTTCCTCAACTACCTCTTTCATGGCTACCTCAGCTGAAAAATCTCATTCCTGTAACCAAAAAGCCTTACAAATGCGAGCTTGGTCGAGCAGTTCCTTCCTTGCCTGAATATAGGAGCTTAACCACAGCGAAACAATTGAACAATAGCCAAGATAGGGTGACGACCAGTGGGAGAGGCATGGAGTGACGTGCAGTAAATGCACGTCACTTCCATCCTCTACTCATTCAATTACTTAGTACACGCCAACCAACCATCAATTAATCCATGCATCGAAACTAACATCCATTACTTGCCAAGTGCGCCACCCGATCCATACTAGCCATTAATCCAAAACCATACTATAATGTATATCAAATGTGCCTTCATATAACTCAATAACATCGTATAGCCACTAAAATCCACTAACATTGCTAGTTAGGACTAACATCAACCCTTTTAAATTTCAAATGCATATAGTGTAGCATAGTTTAGTTTCTTCTCCTTAGATTTTTTCATAGGTCTCTTTTCTATTGCTCTTATTTCTTGTTATAACTAACATGTGTCTTGTGTAGGTACAACATGTGACGATTCATGGATTAAATAACAATGCCATAACCATGAGTATAAGCCATTCATTCATAAAATTTAGAGCTTAGAGTAACGAAACCCACACATAGCATGCATTATCCATCTGCCATTATGTCGCAAATAAAACCAAGATTTCATCATCAATCATGTAGAACCCTGTAAGTAGTGTCGAACAACAGCATAAAAATCAAACAAGAACCAGATCTGATCCTCCAATCTAGTATTATATATATCATTAGCTTATAAATAATAGGTAATAGCAATACTTTGCGGGCAAAATCCTCGTTGCGATTTTTATCATCAACAGATAGTTTTTGTAAAAACTACAAGAAAACAAACTTAATTTAATGAAATTTGTAGACATGGACCGCACCAGTGTGTAGAGCATGGAGACTTAGCTATTTAAACTAAAAAAATTGCACTCCAAATGGACTCAATATGATAGAGTTATGCTTGATTCAAAATCATATTTAAATTCCAAATTTCCAGTGGAGGGGTCCTCCACTAGTGACACATGGAAGGCCATGTGAGTATCACATGGAAGTACACTTGATTGTTGATGTGACAGTGGCCCAAGAAAGTGATTATGTGGCATTGGTGATTGGTAACACATGGAATTACAGGTTGTGGTAGGCTTATGTGTAACTATGTTGATGTGGCATGAGGCCATGTGGCATCAATGATGGTTGGTTGTCCTTTGGTCTTGATCTACACACATATTATGTGGCACTTTAAGGTTCATGTAAAGTTTTCTTCACATTTGTTTAAACTTAAGTTATACCAAAAGTAAAAGTAAGTAGAGGTACATTAAAAGCACCAACTAAAAAGAGGCCCACGTGGGAAAATGGTTTATAGGGTGTAGATGGCTCTTTGTAAATGACATGTATGGTTCAAATTTACATTGTGATTTATGAAGACATTGGAAAGAGGTAAGTCTTTCATGTAGTAACAAGAGCTCATAGGGCACGTCCAAACTCCTCCATGAAGAATGCATGAGGATACTTGGCTAAATAAATCTCTACCCCCCACAAGAATGAACCCGCAACCACAAAAGATTCCAATCCTGATACAATATCAAAGACCCAAGATGCAATCTTGCACACAACATTGGAAAATGACCTAAAAAAACACCAAGAACTACATTAAAACTTAATTAAAGCCATTTTTTTCATGAGCAAAGAAAAGGTAGTGAGACATATGAAAACCACTAGATCTGTTTCTCATTCCCTATGTTTTCTCAAATATCAAAGAGCAAAGAAAAGAGCATATGCAAACCATCAATGAAGGAAATCTAAAAGTGCTAATAAAAATAAATAAACTTAAAATAGAAGTGAGAGAAATATTAAGATTTTACTTTATAAATCAATTTTTTCTCCTTCGTTAAATCATTAGAGAGAAATGACCATATCTTTGGAAAACAAAAGCCTTTTTACATATAATGTTGAGTTGTTCCTAGTTGGAAATGATGCTCCAGACACAATGAAGTGATTCAATCAACCTATAAAGGCTCATTAAAAGCTACAAAAAACAAAAGGCCTTTATTACATGCAATGGCACAAGATAGGATTTTGATCAACAATGGGAGTGATTCTTCATAGGAGTTGTGATACCATGTTTGAAAAACATGGTATATCCACATATATTGAACACCTTAAAAGAAATGACGACACACAAATACAAAATCAATACACTAATTTACGTGGCTAAAACACCGAAAGAGAGAAACAATCCATGACACTTAGGTAATTGATTAATGCATAAAATAATTTATAAGAACATCTCTCATTTCAATGATCAAAAAGTAGCACTCCATACTTTTTAAATAGACATCATGGGATAATTAGGTGTTAAGCGAGATATCAAGTGTCATTAATATCAAGGAGATGTTTGAATCATTAGGTCACACATGTATAGGACATGATTGTAATTGTTGAATTAGTAAAGTACACTAAATAAGGACATTAAAAGAACACTTAAACCTACGATACATCAAACCAAGTTAAACTTAACTAACTCCTGGTGTCGAAATATCCTAACAACTTTCCTAACGCTCTTTGGTTTTCATGAGTTAACAAGTTATGAATATCATTAATATTACAAATATTTTAAAATTTGTAATATTAATGATATTAATATCACAAAATTTACTTTATTAATATCACAAAATTTACAAATTCTTTCTTCTAAAATGTATTTTAAATATTATATGTATTTAACATTTAAAAAAAATAAATTACTGAAGGCAACGTTAAGTTAGAAAAGGTAAAACAGATTTTTTGAAACACCAAAGTATAATAGAAAAAAATTAGGTGGAGAGTTAATGGAAATTAATCTCCTCTAAAATTAACCATCATCGAAAAAATTATAGCAATGTAACTTAGAGTCCGGAGTTCTATAAAAATTTAACATCATAACTTTATAAGGTACAATATAACTCTTAATGTTATTATGTAATAAACCATTTCCCTCCTCTATATCATATGTTTGATGGTGATAGCTAAATTATTGATCATTATCTTCTAGATATGTTAAACAACCATGAATGTAACCTTCATTCAAATCATAAGTGGCAATTACCTTCCCTAATTCCTATGGCTTGTTGATATTGATCTGGTTGAAGAATCAAAGTAGACATATATGCATTGCATGGAAGACAAAATTATCAGCATTATTGTCAATCCCAAAAATTCTGGTAACATTGTAGTAGACATTAAATCTCCCATGCTTGCATTCCTACCTCTCCTTGCATTTGAAGACACAATGAGGAAGAATAGGTCCAAGTTTGATACTATTGCACCCATCTATGAAGTAGTAGTTAAAGCACATTATGACATGAACCTTGAACTTTCATGCAATGATGACAATGATACAACTTCAGAGTTTGGCTATTTGAAGGGTGGGTATATGTTTGAATGTTCATCTATGTTGGTGAGAGAATTGTTGAGAAATCGTACTTGTTTGGTTCTTGAAGAACTTGGGAAGGGTTTAATGTTTGAAATAGTTGTAGGGTTAAATGGTCAAATTTGGGTGAATGGTCCATCTTTTGGGGCAATTATAATACTCTCAAATTCCTTTATGAATGTAGAAAACTTAAGTGGGGCACAACAAAAGAGATGGTTCGAAGCCTATTGTAAAGAGTTCTATTAGTTTTTAATGGGTAGGTCGATAATGTTCATAAAATATGATGATTAAATTAGATCTCTAAGATGGAATTCATTTTTCCATCCTTGAATGTTAAACTTTAAGGCATTTATAATTAGTCTGACTTGTTGTTGCTCATGAAATCTACTACAAGTTTAAGGTTAGTTTAATGTTTGCAATAACATAAATCCTAATTGGTGTTTTGTAAACACATCATAATATTTCATCATATCATATATCAACTTTTTGAAATATATCTATATATGTATGTAAAACACAGGGAATAAAGTAAGAGGCCACTCTATGCTTCTGATGTGACCTCGATGGAGTGGGAAGATGAGGAATGAACTGACCAATCACCAGATCCGTTAGAAGGGTATCAGATCTAGGTCACACCTAGAAAAACCATGGAGGGAACAGATTCGGTCTTCAACATCGGACTAGGCTCGTGGAGCTAGCTGGTTTCAACAGGTGAAACCTTTTCATTCGATGGTCTAGACATAAGTTTTTCCACGCATCCGATGGAGTTGGTTTCAGGAAGTGGCTCGGTGCCATGGAACGAACCACTGAATGGGGTTTCAGTTGGTCCAAGATGGAATCATTCCAGGGATCCCCTCCCAGTTGTATCCCTCATGGTGCAACATGAAAGGTTTTTACCCCATTTTTTCAGCAGTCAAAGGTTCATCTTGTTAGATTCCTGCGGTTTTTTATTCCTTTCAAGATATTGGGGTTTTCAATTTTTCTCTAGAAAAAAAGAGTTTCTTTGATTTATCTTGGTTATTACTATGAATTCACCACAATCCAGGGAAATAATAGGCTATTTTCTCTCCTATCGACGGTGACTCCCAAGGGTTGAGTGGTTTCATAGCCTCATTGATAGGGTTGTCAACCCATAGTGGAGCTACGACCGAGAAAATTGGAGGAGGAAAGGGTCATGAAGCTAAGGTAGCAGAGAGTTGGAAAAAGGAGGAATCACTAGTACAGAATCTCACAGAAGCCCAAGTGGGCACAGAAGGATGAACAAGTGTGTAAAACATAAATACAATGTGATCAAATTGGTGTTGGGGGTAGATATCAAATTCCCTCAAGCAACATAAATGGTCGATATGGTTTTAGTTGGAAGAGTGTGCGACTATAGGTTTGGTTACAATCCCTTGAAGGAGTGGGAAACTAAGGCATGGACATCCTTTCTCACTTACTCCCCCACTATTCGGATGTTGTCTCGAGGATGGTTTGCATTTACCCTTAGGTCAGTTGAGGATGCCAACAAGGTGATGCAAAATACTTGGATCATAGACTCCATCCCTATTCTGCTAAAAAAATAGGCCCCTATGTTTGATGCCAGTAGGGAAAGTTTTGATGAAGCACCAATTTGGGTTCGTCTACCTGGATTTTCGATGGAGTTATGGACATAACCAATTTTCAAGGACATAGGGGATCACATAGGAGTTTTTTTGTATGTTGATATGTCTTTTTTGACGATGAGAATTGTGATGGTGGCTTGCATCTTGGTCTCATTGGATCTAAGGGAAAGGTTGGTAGAAAATATGAAGATAAAATGGGAGAAGGGGACCTACGTCCAAAAACTGGACCATGAAGGGGTATCATTTAGGTGTTAGAGATGTCACCAATATGGTCACATTGCCAGAAATTTCTAGCTACCCCTTTGAACACTCTCTGGAAACAAGAAAACCTCTCCAAAAAATAAAAGGATGCCTCACAAGGAAGTGGTTGCGGACCCCCCCGCTGCAAATCAAGGCTGAATGAATTAAGAGGGAGATAAGGCAGAGAACCAAATGAAAACTTGCAATGAAATGGCCCTTCATCCTCCATAGAACTGGGACCATGAAGCTCCAACCATTGTGTCAGAGGACGCACCACTACAAAGGATGTCAAAAATCTCACTAGTTGGAAAATCATCCTTGCCTCGTATCATTTGTCTACTCTAGTAATGGGTCAGACCTCTCCTGCTCCCCCGTATTTAAATATTTTGATAAATTCATTGGCATTATTGGGAAAATAATAGGCGAATCCCATTAAAGAACACTCTTCTCCCTATAGGAGGTTCTATGCTCCCAAATCCATCAACCCTAGGTCATTCTAGTGCTCTACACTTTCTCTCAAGCTTATCCTAGCATGCCCCCAATCAAAATCACTTTGAACTCAAAATCATCGGTGGATTCAAAGGAAGAAAAAATTCGATACCAACTTAGGTCTAGATCGTTCCTAAAGTTGGTTGAATCCTACAAAGGTGTAGGGGGATTGGGCTTAAACCTTGGGGGACCGTCAGAGGGGAAATATCGGGGTCAAAAATCTCTCTTTCAAAAATATCAAATTAGAGCTTGATTGGATATTGCAACCGGAAAACAACTCTCCATTGATAGGGTGCTTAGAGCAGCACAAATCTCCGGTGGGGTTCTAAAATGAAGAATATATCCTTTAATTTTTGGGGTTTGATGAGCCCTTCCAAAAACTCGGCCATGTGGAGGATGATAGACACAAACTAGCCTGATGTTATCCTTCTTCAAGAAACACTGTGTGAGGGTGAATTGATCTTTGATTTGTTGAAATCTCTTTTCAAGGACTGGTGTTTTGTAGGTTTAGATGTTAGGGGGTTCTCTAGTGGACTGGTGATGGGATGGAAATCCTACTCAATAAAAGTCCTCAACTACTGGGGTTTTGATTCGAGCAGGGGTCTAGAGCTCTTTTCAGAGGATTTGGGGATAAAACTCACAATTATAAATGTTTATGGATCGTATTTGGATCGGGTTCCTTTCTAGGACTCTCTGTTTGGGAAATATTTTATGAAAGTTGAAGATATTATCTTAGGAGGGGATATGAACTTCTTAATGGGTGCAGTAGAAGTTTTTGTTCCTAAGGTAATATTGGACCCCTTGTTTGATTACTTTTCTCACAATTTTGGAGAGATTCGTCTGGTGTATGAAGAGTCGATTAAATTGAAGCCTAGATGGAGGAATAAGAGGTAAGGGGAGGAAAAAATAGCCAAAAGGATTGATTGATTCATTATCTCCGAAAATCTTCTTGAAAATCCCTTACATTTGAGGCAATGAGTAGGAAGTGGAGGGGAATCAAACCACTTCCCAATTTGCCTAGAGATTGCAGGAGGCCTTGAAAAACCTGCAAGCCCCTTCAAGTTCAATTTGAACTAGCTCAAAGAAGAAATCTTTATTTCCTTGGTTAAATATCATTGGGATCCCTTTTATCAACAATCACCTCTATTGGCTACCACCGAGTCTGCTGCAAACCTAAAGAAATTAAAGAAGGATGCATTAGAATGGGCTCACAAAAAGCGAGTTAGGGATGGCAAGGATCTCAAATCCGTGGAATATTCCCTTCAAGACATTTATCATTCAAAGTGGGGTGGATATGCCACTCAAGATAAAAAGGATGCCTTGACTCTTCTGGAGAATAAGAAAAAAAAATTGTTGGATGAAAAAGAAGCAGCCTGACATCTCAAAAGTCGGGCTATATGGATAGAGTGTGGGGATGAGAACACACAATTTTTCCAGGATTAAAGGAAGGAATCTCTCCGATACCGTTTGGAGCTTGAATGATCAAGAAGGTATATTTTTTTCATCTTTTGTAAGGTTTGGCTCACCCAGGTACAAACCATTTCAAATCATTATTCATGGTAAATGAGAGGGTCTCCATCACTGACATTGTTCATATGGCTCAATTTTTTCCAAGTTTTGTGAATGAAGAGGACAATAGATATCTAATGGAATAAGTCGCAGAGGAGGAGCTAAAAGAGGTTCTTCACATTTTTGAAACGGACAAGAGCCCGAGACTAGACGACTGGTCAGTAGAATTCTTCCTAGGCCTCTGTGAAACCATAGGTCTAGACATTCTACGGGTAGTGGAGGAATATCAGACTGAAGGCCACATGCATGCACCATTAAACTCTATTTCCATTGCCCACATTCCCAAATCGGACAATCCTCACTCCTTTTATGAATTCCGACCAATATCCTTATGTAATTGAATTTATAAGGTGGTGGCCAAAGTGATTGCCAGAAGAATCAAGAAAATCCTCTCCATATCAGTGTCAAGGGAACAATTTGGCTTCTTGGAAGGCGCTCAAATTCACAAGGCCATTGGAGTGGCATAAGAGAGTCTTCACAGTATCAAAAACAGGAACCTAAAAGGATCTGTAATATCCCCAACAGATCTAAGAATGGATATTATGAATTTCTATGCAATTACATTATTTTCCCACAAATACTTAACATTCATTCCACTAGATACATTTCGTCAAACATATTATCGAAAAAACTAGATACACATGGAATAGAAGAGAATCATGGATTATTTTATTATGATTGAATATCTGAATACAATAATCCAATGGTTTCTATGACAGCTACAATACACCAATGAAAAGCACACAATAACAAGTCAAAACCTGGATGATGTGACGGTCACCACCAAAAAACCCCACGAATCTACACCTCCAAATCTATATCAAACCATAAAATTAATATCAATGGAAAACCTAGATGGATGCCCCTCTCATTTAGCTAGGGTGGATATTGCACTACTGAAACCAAAACAATAGTGGAAGGGTTTTTCCAAACCCTAACGAAAACTTGGCTCCAAAGCACTCCAAAGAGATCAATCCAAAGACATAATCCAAAGTGAAGTGCTACCCCTCCTTTTATCCTTCTTCCATGCCTTCTAGAACTTTCCCCTTTTTGACTAAATCAAATATGACCCTTATTTCCCTTTTACTTTCACTTTAAGATTAAAAATCACTTTAATAATTTTTAAGTAACTTATTAATCTAAAGTTATTTTATTTCCTTAATGTTACTTTAAAAACATAAAATCTCCTAACTAAGTGACATTAGATAACCCCTTTTGACTCCCTTTTTCCTCACTGACAAGCCACAAAAGTCATTTCCACTGCAGTATAGGGGAACCCAAAGATGGGGACATGAAAATATCGATATTGAAAATTGACCTGTCAAAATCCTACGACAGAGTAAGCTAGCTCTATATCATACTTTTTCTAACTCATTTGGGATTCGAAGTTCCCTTCATAAATTGGATCATGGTATGCATCAAAATGGTCTCATTTTTTGTCCTTATAAATGGATTGACCTCCTATTTTCTTCATGAAAAACAACGACTTCAACAAGGTTTCCCTCTGTCCCCTCTCCTCTTCATATTAGTTGTGAAAGGCTTAAGTTGAGCAGTGGGAGGAGCCAAAATACTGGCTGAGTTTCAGGGAATCCCAATTTCTTCTACTCTTAGAATAACTTACCTTCCTTTTGTTGATGATATTCTAATCATCCACAATGGCTCTTAAAGAGATGTCGACAATTTATCATACATTTTGGACATTTTTAGTAGGGCCACTGGTATGTTAATAAATGAAAAAAAATTCTCTCTCTCTCATTCCTAAATCTGGTTGAGGATGAAATTTGCCATTATTGTGTTTTGTTTCTGTTTGAACTAAAAGAATTTGATGGAGGACTGAAATACTTAGGGTTTATCTTAAAACCAAACTACTACAAAAATGATGGTTGGTTGTGGCTCATAGACAAGCTTGAAAAGATGTTGAAAGTCTTGAGTTTCAGATGACTCTCTAGAGAAGGAAGATTGTTGTTGATCAAATCAGTGTTGGAGGCTATTCCGGTCTATTGGATTTCACTTGCGTGGATTCCAAAAGGTATCCTTGACAAATCTAGGAAATTATGCTTCAGATTCCTATGGGAAGGAACATAGGATAAATTTGTTCTTCCATGGGTCCGGTGGGAAATATTAGCCTCCCCAAAGATGATAGGGGGGTGGGAAATATTCTCCACCACCTTGGTGGAAAGATTTGTATGGAGGTTGTTGACAATAGAGAGTCTATGGACTAGAGTGGTCTCCCAAAAGTACATCCACCCAGAATCCATAGAGGAATGGATCCAAAATCCACTGAAAATGAGACCAATTTCTTTTGTGATATGGAAGGCAATTGTATGCTCCTTTTATGTAGTTGGAGATGGCCTAGCATGGGACATAGTAAATGGAGAAAAAGGTTACATTGACATTTTTCCATGGTCGAGTAGTGTGAAAGATCATCTACTTCCTCAAGACATGATTCAAAAGTTTCACCAAGAGGAATTTTATTTCTAAATCAGGTTGCCAAACCAATCTCAACAATGTTCTGGAGTCAAGGATGGAAGGACACAAATCAGTTGGGCTTGGGGGAAGAACATGAAAAACATTGGAACTCTTTCACTCGAGCACTTAGGGTCTCTCATGTTTTCTTAACATAAAGAGATGATGAATTAATCTAGAAGCATACTCCTCATAGAATCTATACCCCCAAGTTGGGATACATTTAGCTAAACATTGACATACACCTCAGGGAACCAAAATCGTAGTGGAAAGGCTTATGGAAATCCATATGTTCCCTAAAAGAATGCATATTCATGTGGTGTATGCTAGAAAATGAAGTGCCTACCTGGGATTCTATGAAGCACATGAAGAAAGAGGGACTTGGGTGGTGTATACTATGCAAAGTGGATGAGGAATCAATGTATCACCTTTTCATTTCTTTTCCTTTCATTAAATGTGTGTGGAGTGTATGCTTGTGGAAGTTCGGTATAGTATGCAAATCGCAAGGATGCTTAGTGGAAGACTCTTGGAAGGAATTGAGTGCAACCGCTTCCTTTCGAAAGATTAAGGCTTTCCCTTTGGTGGTTAGCTGGGGTTTTTGGCTTTCTAGAAGCAACTTCACCATCCAGGACATGCCCACGACCCCAAAAATAATATCTTCCCAAGGCCTCAATATTCTTTCCCACTTTCCCCAGAAAAAGGGGGTGGCTCCAATTCGAGTCATCCAGGAGGAACAATTCGATGAGGCATCACAAAATGAAAACCAGGAATGTGGGGGTGAAGTGATATTATATCTAAATGAAAATCATTATTTCAAGATCAAAATGAGCTTGGGCTCGAGAACACATAACTATGCAGAACTTATGTCCCTAAAATTTCTACTTCCCTTTGCAAAGGAAAAAGATTGCACTTCCATTCAGGTGTTTGGTGACTCCATGAATGTAGTAAATTGGGTGATGGGAGTAAAACAATGCCACGATTTGATATTATTTTCTTTACTTGAAGAAGTGTTGAGAATTAAGGAGTATTTTTATCTTTTCACCTGTCAGTGTGTTTACAAGGAGCAGAATGCAGGGGTTGACAACCTTTCTAAAGAAGTCATTCAGATGGGCTTTGAGCAATGGACTTTCTACGAGCACAACGAAGGAGAAGCATATGAATATTATCACAGGCCATTCATAGAGGCGTTGGGACACCCAATTGTATTGCACTAAAATTCAACAAACACCATTCAAAGACATCTTTAGTTATTACTCTTTATGCATCTTTACTTTTTTGGATATTCAAAGACACAGGTTCCATGACAAACATGAGAAATTACTATGTTGATAATGTATAACTAAAATTTAAATTTTTGAAACATTTTTTTGGCTTTTTATACATAGATGAGTCATCAGACTAATAGACGGTCCCAAAATACATGTGAATCATGTATCTAAATAATGTAATTTTGTTCTCTCCGGATGAAATAAAATAACGCTTTTTTCTTTGGAAAAAAATGTGTCCATGTAAATATAACATTAATTAGAGAGGCTACAAGTGCCTTACTTGAAATCCTAGAATATTATCCTTATTAATTTCTCTCATTTGTTTTCCCTTCATTTCTCTTATTTTTTATCTTCTCCTCTATCATCTTTGTCCATTCCACTCATTCCCCCCTCATTATATTTCACTTTTTAAATGGAACTTGGGTGCCTAATGGAGTTATGTTTGATCCCTAAGCTTTCCAATGGGGTTTACATATCAATAATTATGAGGTCTTCCAAGTGAGTGGTTTGATGGACCAGACCTCTCCCTCTGAGTGATTGAATTAGGCATCCTTGGTTGTTGCTCATTATTGGTGGCGCAAGTAGGTATTGTTGGTTATTGCTAGCAATGAGTGATTGATGTAGCCAGGAATAATGGCTTGGCTAGTTTGATTCCTCACAGGCCACGACAACAAAGGATGCAAGATGCTTCCACAAAGTATAGAGAATTATCAATCAACCTTCTGTTGCTTTAGTGGCATATGAGGCATTTGGTTGTGGAAATCTTGAAATTTGTTTTTTTTGGATTTTGAATGGATGCTTTCTAGGATAATTGATAATAGATATTTTTGAGTTTTCTTATCAAGGAGCATAGCTTGATCCATGCAATTAGAAAATTATTTTGGTTATTTGTATTTTTCAAGGTAGTCCATAAATGTTTAACTCAAGATTAATGAGATGGAGTCTAGAACTAATTCTTTTTTTTTATAATTGTATGATTAAGTGCCACTTTTTTAAGGTGATAATAGAAGAGTGTTTTTTTTTTTTTTTTGTCATGGAGAGCTTGTGACAATGATGTTTCATCAATATTGTAGTACTTATTAAATTTGTTGATAAGTGTTTAATTCTAAACCTTCATCTTATTTAGGAGTGCTTAGCATTTATATTCAATGTGATATGTAAGTTGTCCTTGCCTTAGATGATGAGAGCGCTTAGCATTTATATTCAATGTGATATGTAAGTTTTCCTTGCCTTACATGTTGTCCTTCTCTTAACAATGCTTCATTCAACTACACTTCAATGTGATATGTAAGTTTTCCTTGCCTTATATGTTGTCCTTCTCTTAACAATGCTTCATTCAATGTTTATTCAAATGTGAATTCTTGAATTCTTCATTGCGATGATTAAAAAAGATAAACAATAAGATTATGGCAATGCCATTAGAACTTGAATGTAAATATATTGGATTATGGCGATGTCATTAGAACTTGAATGTAAATATATTGGATTATGGCGATGTTTTTAAAACTTGAATGTAAATATATTGATGTCACATCTAGAATAATAATGTGGCGATGGAATTAAAACTTGGATGTAAAAATTTTCGTGTCACATTCAGAGAAAGATTATGGGATAACATTGGAAATTGAATGTAAATATCTTAATGCCACATCCAAAAATAAGCTTGTTATTAAAACTTTGATGTAAATATATTAATGTCACATCAAAAATAAAAAAAAAATGCAACTGAAAAATACAAATACAACGCACTAAAGAAAAATAAATAAAATGAAAACCACTTAGTAGAAGAAAAAAAGATGTATTAGAAAACAAACATTTAAATTACTAATACCATCCATTAAATTCACATTTCATGCATTATGATTCCATCCAGAATGCCATATTTACCCCTAAATTAGGGATACCATATATGCTCTTAAATTAGGGAAAGGAAGGGAACGGTGAATTCCACTATATTTATGATCTTGGCTTCACGACCCAGGTATAAGAGAAATAGAGATTTTCATACTCAACACATACCATGCAGTGGTTTACTAGCATATTGTATGTTCCCAATTATTTTGGGGATAATATTGGTTTGTCCAGTACATTATGATGTTTCTTTAATGATCAAGTATCCAACTATTATCCTAGCATCAATTCTTATTTGAGTTGGTCATTTAGTATTAAAAACTATGATCATTTTTTTTTGATAAATCAACAAAGTCATGTACCCTTCTTCCTAAGTCTCATTTTTTTAATCAAATAAATATTATTTATTTCAAGATCAATGACCATGTATCTATGTGTTTTTTTAGATATTATCGGAGAACTTGTCCTTTTTATGAATCTATATTTTAATCATTGACTACCTACTATTTTTTTTTGTGATTGGATCTCTTGTCCTTTTTGTGAATCTATATTTTAATCATTGACTACCTACTATTTCTTTTATTATTGGATCTCTTGTCCTTTTTATGAATCTATATTTTAATCATTGACTACCTACTATTTCTTGTATTATTGGATCTCTTGTCCTTTTTATGAATCTATATTTTAATCACTGACTACCTACTATTTCTTTATCTCTCTAGTTAACTAATGGAAAATTATAGTGGTCAATTAGTTGTTAGTGTTTTATATTGGTGAAATGAATTAGTTTATAAGTGTTTCTCTTAAGTTTGAATACTACCCCATAAAAAAACATATATTTGTTTTTTGTTTTTAACTTGTTTATTGATAGCACCAATAGGGAATACACTTAGTTTGTAGTTTTCGAAGGCTAGCTTCTCATAAAACCCACAAAAGGGTGTCCAAGGAACTTTATAAACACTATTAACAGAGTTAAGTGCTTACCTTTTCCCTCAGTTGACCTTGGTTGTAACCTCAGGCTAGGATTTACAACAATGATCATGGAAAGATTTCTTCACCATAGATCTTTTCCCTTAGCCACAATTTGACGACGAAAGCTTGATTGGAGATGAGTATAGATCAGTGGACATGTTTTAATCAAACATCGAGATGGACGGTCCACGCTCCTCAACATGGTGGCTCGTTAACTCCTTCCCTATTGAGCACGTAAATCTTGTGTTGACACATCACCAATTAAACGGACGGTCAAGATCAAAAGCGCATTGCATCCAAATTTTAAAGTCCCTACGACTTCTCTTTGCGCTATTATCCTTTGTCGTAGATCTTCCTCTTTGACGAATGGTTAAATATGTGTGTTCCACCAACTCGTTGAATCCTATACCCTCATCGACTCTCTTCTAGTCAACCATTGAGATGGACATTTGTCATCTATTTCCTTGATCACCATCCGACGTCTCCCATTTAATTAATGCTTCACATCTAACGGTCTATAAAAAAACCTCCATACAAATGACTAGGATCTCATCCCTCCTTCGATCCAAGAGTCGGAAACTAAGCTTCCATAAATTGATGTCTCCTATGTATCCACGCTGTGAATTGATATGGATTGTTGATCATGTCGTGATCAACGATCGAGATTATTCTTTGATTCCTTCTATTTGCACGATAACCTTTGATCCTAAGGTAACTGTGCATTGGACTATTTAATTCGACGACCCTTAATTTTATTTGATCAGAGCTTGAAATTCATTGTGTTGTTTGTTTCTAACAAGGGAATAAGAAGCTTGATTTCTCCTATACACACGATCTCCTTTAGGATCACAATTTCCCTGATATCCCAAAGACCCGCAATTACAATTCCTTAAGGGAATTCTTCGTAAGTCTAGGCTTAAAGCATGCAATATGTCTCTAGCAGAGATTTACACATACACATTATTTATATAGAGATTCGACCCATACAATAGAAAACATAAGTTTTCCACCATGACACTTGAAACATAGTGTTCATTTTCCTCATTCAAATACATGCACTGTACATGGAATACATACGGCTTATAATTCCTTCCTTGTCCTGATCTCACTTGAAAGGCTCTGTTCACTCTCCTTCTGGCCTAACCTATAGTTGTTTGTCCACACCATTTCTTGGTTTGTTCTATATTCATTTGGCCACCTCTTCATGCCTTACAGGCTTACAATTAAATAATTAGCCTGGTCTGAAGCTAAACATAGCTCTAATCCACAAACTACTCAACAATTCCCTAATACATACTTCAGATCCACAATTTACTCCTAAGACCCTATAATCACTCCAACCCCCTCTCGAGATCTATCTTTATTAAGAAGACTCGGTTAGAAATTATCCAAGAATAGAGAAACAAACCCATTCCTAAGATATTCCTCATATTTGAGAACAATTCCAATTCAATCCTCACTTAACTAATTACATTAAAAGTTAGGGAAACAATCCCATCTCTTCTAACAATTTCAACTTCTAGAACATACTTAAAATCTTAGGAAAATACAAAATTTCATTAGGGAACCAACTCCTTTAGTAAACTTTGAGAGACCCCCTAGGTATTCTCTTTAGGTATTATATTTGGAAGCTCAGATGCTCCTACATCATACTCCTGAGATTGAAAACATTCATGTTCTCTTAATCATGTGTTTCCATAAGCTAATGAAGTCCTCCTGGATCCTAAACTCTAGTTCGTAACTCTCTACATGATTTGCATTCTTGTTGCTGCTCACTTGTTGATATATGTTGTCTCATTCTCCTCTCTTCAGTAAACTGTGAGTTTTGACTGATCATCTTATTTACCTCAAAGCTTCTCCACCTGGACTGCTTCATGATCAACTCCCACAATTCTTCAATCATAGAATCAATTTTTGCTACCCCTTGCAATCTTTGATTACCTCCAAAAGTATCTCCTTGGGTTGCATATCCTTACTTTAGCTTGCTATTGTTATTTATGTCCATTAAATTCATCTTAACTTCATCTCCATATCTTTGGCCATTCTCAAGATTTTGAGAATACTTATGTATCCAATAACTCACATCCTCCAATTCCATACTTAAGTTATGGAATCTTTCCTGCAAACTTTGCTCTTGCATTTGATTAAAATAACAAATCAAAGCCAAATTCTTTATACCTTCACTTATCATTCTCGTGTCAACAAATTTTCCCTTATCCAATTTCATCATTTATTCTCTATAATCCTTTGTAGCCCAATACAAAATTTCCTTTGCAAAAATATCTTCAAGCCAATCTACTGGCTCATTTGTGTCTTCATCACCTTCAACATCCTCAACATCTCTATTCTTCAGATATGCACAACTTTCCTTCTCATTGCCTTTATGAAGCAATGTTGTCTCAATCTCAAACATGATAGAATTTTGGATCTCCTTGCTTTATATGGGTTTCCAATATCCATAACCTGCATACATACACCACTTTTCTGACTTAAAACCACAAAATTTTGTTGTTTCCATCATGTGTTGTTCTGATCCCTTCATGCCTTCTTCTTGAGTTCCTACTGAATATAAACTATCTCTAATTTTCTGAACAATAGTACAATCTCCCATTGGCTCATTTGTTTATTTTTTCTTATCTCCCTCTACTTGAGACAATTATACCATCACATCATCCTTTAGTGCATGGTTTCCTACAAACACACTTTCCTGAGATTCCTTACATGCCTCCAACCAATCAATGAGGTTTTGAACATCATCCTCAAGTATCAACTCTTTATCTGGTTCACACCAATGAATTTCTTCATCCATCTTCACCTTCACAACAACTCCAAATAATTGTTCATCTATGTTGTCCCTTTGCCTTGCAACCATGGACAAAACATCAATTTCAAAATTTCCAGACTTTGAAGTCTTTGTTGTCATCAATTTTCTCTGCTCCAATACAATATCCTTAAATTGTTTTGTGAGACACTTATCAAGTCCCCAACATGCTTCTCTTAGAATTGTTTATTTGCATTGGTCTGGGTATTTCTTCGGATTTCCTATATCATCCACATAATTCAAATTATGTGTTGTTGTTATGATTTTAGAAAGCATATCTCCACCTTCTCCAACCTACATGACAGTTTCAACCAACTGTCTAATTTCTTTGTTTTTTCAAACTGCAATCACACACAATGTGTCCGAATAAAATCCATGAGGCTTCCTAACCTCATTCAATCCTTGTATCAACACACCATCTTGTTGATCTTAACTCTCCAAAAAGTCCACGAGACTTCCTGCAAGTCGTTCATTCTCTTCATATCCTTCTCCAAGGATATCTTCTTTCTCTGGTTCAAAATAGGTAACATGCATCTCATACTCAGCTTCTCTGATTTCCTTTTCCAACTTAGCATACATACTTTGCCTCAACCTTGTCTGCAACAATTTCCATCTGACCTTCTTCTTTCTCATT